>JADBJO010006176.1:35000-37500 GCA_016801955.1 Conus betulinus
AAAGGGGAACTGTTCTCATCGATACGCTGACCATTTGGAAAAAAAAAAATTCTTCAGCCATAACAAACCACACCCCACTCTCATCTCTCTTTCTCTCTCTGTCTGTCTGTCTCAGTTTCTTCCTCTGTCAGTTTCTTCCTCTGTCTCTGACTTTCCTCCACCCTCCCACCCTCCCTTTCCCTCTCTCTCTCGTCTCCTCCCCCTCCTCCCTCCTCTCTCCTCTCTCTCTCTCTCTCTCTCTCTCTCTCTCTCTCTCTCTCTCTCTCTCTCTGTGCATGTAGGCCTATGTGTATGTTTTTATCATTGTTTCCATTAATGTGTGTATGCTTATTTCTTTCCCTTCTGTCCCTTCCCCGCTTTCCCCCTTTCTATTATTATTATACTTTACATGCATGATTTACTAGGTTAATCACAGACTGAGTCAAACGACAGGCTATTTCTAAAATGCCAATCCTTCATGTAATAAAGTCTCTCTCTCTCTCTCTCTCTCTCTCTCTCTCTCTCTCTCTCTCTCTCTCTCTCACACACACACACACACACACACACACACACACACACACACACGCGCGCGCGCGCGCACACACACACACACACACACACACACACATTCACTCACTCATGAACACATACACATCGCTCAGCGAATCAAAACTAAAGCAAGCAAGTAGCGGGCCATGTCTGACCCTTCAAAGATCGTTCGTCAACAAACAAGGGATTACCGAGTAACAAGTGTTCTCCTCACTCCCCAGTGGCCTTTCCTCAGCCTGACCAAGCCCGGTAACGCTACAAACTTTTACCAGCTTGGCAACTCTGGGTGGGTGATCAATTTGCTGTGGAACGTTCATTCGTCGCAATGTGATGTGATACATGTGATTTATTACGTGTGCGGCGCGCGCGCACACACATACACATATTCGCTCGCGCGCGCGCGCGCGCGCGTGCACACACACACACACACACACACACACACACACACACACACACACACACACACACTGTTATAAGCATACAATTATCACCCGAGCACAATTTTGACAAGCACACTCCATAATCTACCCTCCTGTCGTCTGACATCACCGTCAGTGGAAAGACGTTAAACTGAGAAAAATGTAATGAAGTATTCAGTGTCTGTCTGTCTATCTGTCTCTCTCGTCTCTCTCTCTCTCTCTCTCTCTCTCCTCTCTCTCTCTCTCTCTCTCTCTCTCCTCTCTCTCTCTCCTCTCTCTCCACACTCTCACACACACACACACACACACACACACACACACACACACACACATATTCCCAAATCCGTCGTATAAATAAATAAATGGAACATTTCTTTTTAAGCTACTCAATGCAGGTCTGTCAGTACACTGCGCGAACAGTCGAGGTGAACAATGTCCCTGTTTCATCTGACTTCTTTCACAATCTTCACGCACATACCAACGCAGGTGCGACGTTCTCGCTAATCAGCGGCAGAGACAGCAGCCGCTTTGTCCCCTCCTCAATAGTCTGCATGTCTGTTCCTGCTGTAATGTTCAGTCAGTCAATCCAACGATTGTGAGATCGCAGTCGCCCTCCTTTACACTGGAAAGTGACATTAGTCATGACTCATCCTCCCGCTGTGTCGATTATCCGACATTATACCTGACAAGCAAGCCGGTCATACGCCACCAATATGATAATAATGTTAGTGATGATAATGATAATAATATTACTAGTAATAACAGTAAAAAGAAATACTGAAAAGAAAAGAAAGGTAAAGAAAAAAACCGAGGAAGAAGAAGAAAGAGAAAGAAGGCGATTTAAGCGATTAAAGAGGAATATTATATTATGGTTACAGTAACAGAACAGTGGAATATATTCTCCAGTATTCTCCAATTCAACGAAACAAACTGATCCCCCATATCTCATCAATCGACCAAGTTTCCATGAAATATATGTTGTGTTTTTTTTTCTAATGAAAAAAGGAAGAGAAAGAAACGAAGACAGAAAAGAAGGAAAAGGGACCGAAAGTGTCACGCACGCGCTTGCACACGCCCCTCCCCCCCCCCCCCCCCACCCATACACCACCACACACACACACACACAACACAAACACCAACACCAGAGAGAGAGAGAGAGAGAGAGAGAGAGAGAGAGAGAGAGAGAGAAAGGAAAAGAAATCTGTTCATCGAAGTTGTTTACAGATCAACTTAAGATTAAAAAACCCAACGTCAGACAGGACGTTTCAGACAACTTATCCACAGACAAAACACCAGTAACTAACTTACTTACCTGGTCAAAGCTTGCGTCTCCTTGGGCCGACGTGGAGTGTAGAGATGACCGAGGTGTGTGGGTGTGTGTGTGTGTGAAGCTGTCGACGGCGGCCACTTACTTCCACCAACACACCCTTGTGATGTGGTTTGCTTTGGCGCGGCTCGAGTTGATCCGCCGGTTGTGGGACGTAAACATACCGTAAAGTTCGATTAACTGGCGTGGAGTGGAGGGCGTGTACCTAGCTTGTTATACAGCGCGC
>JADBJO010006176.1:42500-85000 GCA_016801955.1 Conus betulinus
TTTTTTGTTTTTTTTGTTTGTTTGTTTGTTAGCCGGCGAATTCTTCTCTTTTGCGCAATTTTTTTCTTCTTTTTTTTTTTTCAAAATGATCAAAGAAATATTGTTTGAGACCACCTTTCGCTGGTTAATTCGATCTTTAACCTGGCCATTCAAAATTAACATCCAAAATTCTGTCTCCTTTCAACTCGTCTGTTGTTGATGCGGTAGTCGGTGGGGATAGGGGAGAACCTGGTGATTTAGGGTTGGGACTTGCTTGGTCTCACTCGTCGCCCCGGTCACAATCGCCAGTCTCATATATTTTCGCCCACCGTCTGCTTGTGTGTGTGCAAGGGGAACAGTGTTTTGTGTTTGCGAGCGTGCGTATGCACGATTAGACGTTTGGGTGCGTGGTTTGAGAATTGTGTGATTATTTTGAAGTGTTACTATAAATGTGTGTGTGTGTGTGTTTTTTTTTTTTTGGGGGGGGGGGGGGGGGGGGGGGGGGGGGGGGGGGTCGGGGGGGGGGGGGGGGGGGGGGGGGGGGTAATCGTGCCATTAAATTATGATTATTTGTAAATGTGGTAGGAATTGTAAAGCAATGATTGCTGTACTCTTCAAGTTCAAATCCTAAGAAAGGAAAATGTGTTGTGGTCGTTGAACGTGAGTGAAGGAAGGATGGAGATATAAATTGCTACTCTTTTCTTCAGCCTGTTAATTCGATGTCATTTCTTGCCTGCCTCGTGTGAAGAGGACCTTTAGCGGACATTCCTCATTTGTTTCGTTTACTGCTTTACGCTCGGGTCTGTGTTGAGCTGGTGCTACTAATGTATTCAGCAAACACCGCACCTTGCCCTTCATGCAGGTGGCTGTTAGGATTAGCAGCATGTTTTATACCATACTGACTGCGGGGTTCTAGTACCCCTTTCCCTTTCCTTTTTTTTTTTTTTTTTTTCCTCCTCCCGCTGGCTTCGCACGGGGCTGACGTCCTTGAGGCCGCAGTGCGAGCACACGTTCTTCACCGGATGGTCCTACCCCTGTCCGGGACCTTTGACGTCTACCGCCCGCCTCGTCCGACGGGATGTGTTCGACACTGTTTTCAGACTTCATGCAGCCCATGTGACATCTAGGTAAGTGTGGTTAAGTCTGTGTCGTGCTATTGGGGAAGTGGTGGGGTGTGTGCTGAGGGTGTCGGCACTGAAAGACTATTCAGAACAGGCCCGTTTTGGACACCTAATTGGACATGATACTACTCCAGTGAACTTTGAGGAGATAAGGGTGGGGGACAACGGGAAGGAACAACGAATGTGTGTGTTGAAATGCTTATTTGTGACTATGTGTATGTTGGTGTGAATAAATGGTGTGTTGTATTGTAATCTTTCCTGTGTGATCTCTTGTGCAGCGGGTGAGGTTAGTCATTCCCTTCACTCCCTTTTAGACCGATCCTTTCAGGGCCGACTTCCAGGAGCCGGTCGTGACATGTGTGGGGCTCGTCCGGGATAAGAAGGGTTCTGACTGTCTCTCTCGTTTCGTGGAGTACTTTGTCTGGTTCTGTCTGTTTTGTATACGTTCAGTCAGTTTGTCGTGTGTGTTTGTGGGTGGTTGGCTGGGTGACTCTGGCGTTTAGGGAGTCTCGTGTGGCCTGTACGAACATCTGGTGTGACTGTAGGGGGATCGGGTTGAGACGGGTGAATCGACCGCGTCCACACCTCCTCTTTCCGCCGGGTGCCTCACGCAGATACGGCCGTAAAACTTGCCTTTCTGTCGCCACGCAGTCTGCCATTCCTGTTTTGTAGGTAACTAGTCTTTTTCCTATTTTGACGCTTCTGCCGCTCCGTAGATTGTGTGCGTGGTCAAGTTGCGAATTGGGTTTTCATCTTGACGACTGCCAGGTTTGCTAAGGACCACACCGCAGAATGCCTTAGGTGCTTCAAAAAAATCAAATATCAAATAAAAGTTAGTAATTGCCAAGGTTTCTGAACGCGACAGTCGTCAGGCCTTCTCAATAAATACTGCCAAGCATGCAACAGCTGCACTGACTCCCCTTGAGAGCGTGCAGCAGAAAAGTGCTCTTGTTTGGCAAAACAAGCTGTTTGTCAGCAATCCGTGCACACTGACTCGAACTGTCTACAGGTGAAAATCCTGATGCACGTGACAGCATGAAGGTATGAAGGTATGGGAGTGCGTTGTGCTCACCACAATGGCCATAAAAGCCGTCGAATACCCGTTCTGAAGCACACACCAACATGCCAGCGAGACGAAAGTTGAGAAATTTCGATCGTGCCCGAGCTATCGCCTGGCTGCAGGACGGAGTAGGCGTCCGAGAGGTGGCCAGAAGGCTGCAAGTGTCACACTCGGTCATCATCCGTCTGAGACAGCGCCATCAAACCACAGGCACCGTCCAGGAACGGCCACGCCCAGGCGTCCCAAGAAAAACACACACAACGTGAGGACCGGTACCTCTGCAGACAGACAGGCCCTTCGGGAGAGGACAACCACCGCCAATGCCTTGAGTCAGCAACTGCGTGCTTCCACCAACACAACACAGCAGTAAGCGGGCAGACCACTCGGCGTCGCCTACATGCCGCCGCCGCCGCCTTGCGTTCCAGGCGTCCGGTGAAGAAGCCCATGCTGACTGCAGGTCACAGGGCACGCCGACTTGCTTGGTGCCAGGACCATTTGAGGTGGACTCGTGCTCATTGGGGCCATGTCCTGTTCACCGACGAATCGCGCTTCATGGTGAGCCCCAAAGACGGCCGCATCAGGGTGTGTGGCGGCGCCCCACAGAGCAGCTGCAAGATGATGCTATCCAGGAGCGGCTGCTTTTGGAGGTGGCTCCATTATGGTTTGGGGAGGCATCAGCCGACACTACAGGACTCCTCTCTACCATGTGGAGGGCATCAATGGGCAGCGCTACCTGCAGGAGATCTTACAGCCTCTGGTCACAGCGACCCTCCAGCAGATCGGACCCCAAGCTGTCCTCCAGGATGACAACGCCGCCACACCACACCGCTGCAGGGCTGTCAACACTTTCATTCAGGAAGCTGGGATCACCAGGATGGCATGGCCTGCGAACACAGTCCAGATCTCAATCCAATCGAGAACATCTGGGGAGAACTTGGCCGGCGAGTCCATGCAAACCGCCCACGTCCAGCTAATCGGGAACAGCTGCTGCACGTCCTGCTGCGACAGGAGTGGGAAAACATCCCCCAGGCCGTCATCGCAAACACCATCAACTCCATGAGGCAGCGCTGTCTCGATTGTGTTGCTGCGCGGGGTGGACACATCCGTTTTTGAACAGATTAAAGAAAAACATGTTTGTGGATTTTCTTTTCCCAGGGTGGGTCTCTTTACATTGCTTTATCATTGCAAAAACATTACGCAATCCAAATGCTCTCATTTGAGAACCGTAAGATATAGTTGTCATGGCAACGGCCGGTGCTGGCGGTATGGCGACGCGTGCGTCGAAGAAGTAAGGTCTTCAAAATAATAGTCCCTACTGTTAGTTCCAATACTTTAACTACTGGGACTTATTCCTACACCAGTGCTGTAGCCGATAGTCCCGCGGGTACTTTCGCTACTTCTTTCGCTAGGGGATCTCTCTGCTGAGACCCCACCTGACACGTCCACTCGGATGCGTCAGAGTTTGGTTAGGCAACTGTGGGCTTTCTGCTGGGTCGTGGATGCCGAAACCCTCTCCTCTCCATGCTTCCCCTCGTAAGGAGTATGCCCCGGGGGACTTTCCTCATGGGAAGGTCGAGACCCATGGGATGGGGCAAACGGGTCCTCCTCCCGTGTCGACAGTGGTGACTCTTGCTCAGGATTTCGCCTCCGTCCTGATGTTTCTGGAGCGACAGCGACGAGAGGATGCTGCCCTCCTTCGGGAAGAGTTAGCCCCCGTCGTGAGGAAGCAGCACAACGTAGGGAAGAGATGGAACAATTTCTTTCGCGGACTCTCGCATCTGTGAATCGGGGGGATAATCGACAGGCAAATGATGGGATTAGAGGCCCAAAATTAAAGCTTCCAGAGTTCAAACCAGTGAGGACATTGATATGTTCTTGGAGCACTTTGACAAAGTAGCTAGTTCGTACCAGTTGTCCGAGGAACATAAGGCCATGCACCTTTTTTCTGGACTATCAGGTGCTGCCAGGGAGTGTGTGCTTACTCTAAAGGAAGGCGCGTCTTATGCAGATATGCAGTTGGCTCTGTGTAAACGTTTCCATCTTACCCCAGAAACGTACCGGAGGAAGTTCAGATCCATGAGAAAGAATAACGACGAGACCTTCGTGCAGTTTGGAGATAGGCTGCGCAAAACGCTAGGCTAATGGCGTCAGTTGGCCAAGCTGGAGCTTGAGGATCTGATCCTCACTGAACAGCTTACCAACAGTGTCCCCAGAGCTGAGGATCCGTATGGGCGCGACAGCACCAAAGGATTTCGCGGCTGCGATTTGAACTGCTGAGGTGTTTGCTGAAGCCCGTGGAGCTTATGGCGCATCGCCCAGATAGAGACAGGAAGACCCTCAAAGGACTTAGTGGCAGTAAGGCTCCGACGACTGCTAGCGGGTCGAACAAGGAAGGCATTTCATCGGGGACCTCAGCACCCTGACTGTGTTTTCTTTGTGGTCGTCCCAGCCACATTAGGAAAGATTGCCCTAAAGCCGCCGCGCCGGTAGTCATGGGACTAATCCTTCCCCACGTCCTCGTGCCACTGCTAACGTGGGGTCCATCCTGGCTTCTGGTGGTACAGAGTGTCCAGTGTTTCTTTCTGTTGTTGTCGGTGCTTCCTTGGTCGACTCCATCAGGGATTCGGGAGCATCAACGCTCTTTGTGGACCAGGATTTGGTTCCCCCTGAGGCTCAGCGGGGCGCCAATTATGATGTGTGCGGGTTGGAGGCTGGTTTTACCTCCACCCGTCCTTCTGTACTTATTCCCATCTCCACCCCCTACTTCTGTGGAGAAGTATGGGTCATCGCGGTCGAGCGAGCTACCTCTGTATTCCCTTCTCATAGGAAATACCATCACATTTGCAGACGGACGCAGTCAATCTCTGTCTACAGATCTGCCCACACAGGCGTGTGTGGGAGTTACCACGCGCGCAAAAGCAAAGAAGCAGGAACAGGAATTGCGTCCTGTTCTACAACCAATCTCTGACGAGGTTCTTGCAAGGGCCGATCCTGCTACCATGGTTCGTCTTCAGGCCAGGGACTTGGATGTCCAACGCTTACAACTGGTTGATCGTCCCGCTCAGTCTGCCCGACATGCCAAGGTGAGCTTTAAGCTCCACAAGGGGATTCTCTTTAGGGTCTTCGCTCGGGCAGATCGGGTGGTAAAGCAGTTAGTCGTCCCCCAAAGCTTGAGAAAATCCGTTCTCCGGCAGGCCCATGATTCACCCATGGCAGGCCATATGGGCTCAAAGGCGGACTCTCGAGCGAGTAAGACAGGACTTTTTTTCTGGCCAGGAATGAATTCTCAGGTTAGGCGGTACTGCCGCAGTTGCGATGTCTGCCAGTGGACAACGCCCCAGGGGTCGCTTGACACGTGTTCCCCTAGGATCAGTGCCACTGGTTGGGGAGCCATTCAGCAAGTTGGTGTTGACCTTGTGGGACCTATTAATCCACCATCCGATCGCGGTCACCGCTACATTTTGGTAGTAGTAGACTATGCGACTCGATATCCAGAGGCTGTTCCACTTAGGACTATCGATGCCCCTACTGTTGCTGAAGCTCTCTGGCAGATTTGGACGCGCACTGGCGTGCCCAAGAAGATCCTTTCTGACCAGGGAACTCAGTTTCTGTCTGAAACTATGCAGGAGGTAAACACTCTTCTCAATGTTCACAAGGAGACGAAGTCACCCAATCATGCGCAGGCCAATGGCCTTGTCGAGCACTTTAATGGGACTTTGAAGCAGAAGTTGCGTCGCCTGTGCGCAGAGCAACCTCGTGAGTGAGATCGTTTTATCCCTGCCGTGCTGTTTGCCTACAGGGAGGTTCCACAGGAAAGCATGCGCTTTTCCCCTTTCGAACTCCTGTATGGCAGAACCGTACGAGGACCCACCAACATCTTGAAGCAGATGTGGACCCACGACGATATGGAACCTGTCGTCAAGGAGAGTCGATATGTGGCTGATACCTGCCAACTTTCTCAGCAGCATTTGCGGTCGGGCAAAAGCCAAATACAAGGCTTTGTATGACAAGCGCAGCGTTGAGCGTTGGTTCGAGCCGGGTGATGAAGTGTTGATTCTCCTTCCCCAAAATAAGCTACAGCTTGCTTGGCAGGGCCCTTTCGTGGTCTGCAGTCGCATGGGTGATTGGGATTACCGTATTCCAGTGCGAGGGAAGGAACGGTTGTATCACGCCAACCTCCTGAAAGCATACGTGCGGCGAACTCGGTGCCAGGCAGGATACACCCCTGTCGTCGTTGAGAGTGGCGATGAAGGCGCAGTATCGGTGATTCAGGACATTCCCACTGTTCTTCTCGTCGAGGAAGAGTCGTGGCAGGCCGTTTGTTTTGGTTCCAACGTTTCCTCGGCTCAGGCAGAACAATTGCATGGCTTATGTCAGGAATTCCAGGATGTACTCACAGATCGCCCCCTGCATAGTACCCTTGGAGAGAGTGCACTGGTATTGACCACCGAAACCCCAGTTAGAGTCATGCTTTCACTTTTCGCAATATCAAGGTTCTAACGATAATGGATTCTATCTCAGCCGAGCTCCGTAATCCGCACACCCATTGGGGGAATCCGTCAGAGGGACCCTTCCCCTCAACTAAAGTTATGTCCCCTTTTTGGTTTTTATATCAGGTGTTGTGACAGTTCACACTTTGGTTAAGTTAACAGTATTGAATCACCACTGGCTCGGATCGCTACTTTTATTGTCTGAAGGTTTGTTTTGGTTGATTGATAAGCGTGGTACTATGTATCTCCCTGTATAATTCTATCGTGTAATGTTTGTATTGGATTTATTGTACTCTGTCGATCACAGAGGGTTGGGTTCAGTCCCATTGTTGTGAATTTGCACATGCGTCAAGGTTTCAAAGAGCACTGTATCTCGGAGAAACAGATGCTTTTAGGAGAGGGGGTTGTCACGAGGCCTGTGATGTTGGTCCATCTTGGGCCGTAGTATTTTTTTTTTTTTTTTTTTTGTTGTTGCTGCTGTCGTGTATCAAACCCTTTAATGTGGCTTGTAGTTTGTTTGCACCTTAACGTCGTTCAGCTCAGGTTAGTTTCTCTCTCTCTCTCTCTCTCTCTCTCATTTCACTGTCCGTGCAATTCACCCTGCAGGTTCACGTGAGGCTGGTGCCTTTCTCTTCACCTGGCTGTCTCGTCGGCCTCTCACCTGTCTTTTTTTACTGCCGCATGTGCAGCATTCCCCTTAGCTTGAGGTATTCTCACTCTGTGACGTATGGTGGCATGTTTGCTGCCAACGGTTAGGAAGGTTTTTCTCTTCACTTGTGCGGAAGATGTCCCTGGGAGCGCCCGCTCCCAGTTCTGGTTCTCAACCATATTGCCGAAGGTACAGTCAGTACCTTCATTCCTGCAGTCGGCCTGTGTAGGGGAGGGATGTCAGCGTTTCCGCATCTGCTCGGCTGGTTCTCTCGACTGGACAGAGGGCAGAGAATCGCTTGACCCGCCACTTTCTTGGGTCACCCACTGGTAGCTGGTAAACATCAGTTGTGTTTCGTGTTTTTTTTTTTTTGTTTGTTAGCCGGCGAATTCTTTCTTTTGCGCATTGTTTTTTTTGTTTTGTTTTCAAAATTATAAAAGAAATGTTGTTTGAGACCACTTTTCTCTGGTTAATTCGATCTTTAACCTGGCCATTATTGACATCCAAAATTCTGTCTCCTTTCAACTCATCCGTTGATGTGGTAGTCGGTGTGGATAGGGGAGAACCTGGTGATTTAGGGTTGGGACTTGCTTGGTCTCGTCATCTGCCCCAGTCACAATCGCCAGTCTCATATTCTTCGCCCACCGTCTGCTTGTGTGTGCAAGAGGAACGAGTGTTTTGTGTTTGCGAGCGTGCGTACGCACGATTAGATGTTTGAATGCATGGTTGGAGAATTGTGATTATTTTGAAGTGTTACTATAAATGTGGGGATAATCGTGCCATTAAATTAAGATTATTTGTAAATGTGGTGGCAATTGTAAAGCAATGATTGCTGTACTCTTCAGTTCAAATCTGAGAAAGAAAATGTGTTCTGATCATTGAACATGAGAGAGAGGACGGAGGAGATGATGGGGGTGGGGGTAGGCGGTGGGGAGAAAGGAGTGTTCTCTTTCAAAATCTTAACTGAATGAATTTTTTTCAATAACAGGTCTCTTCCTCCATAGTTTATTAAGCTGAGGCAGGGGTGGGAGTCTTCTTTTTGTAGGGAGAAGGAGGGGTTGTGAAGAAGAGCAAAAGGGGGGGGGGGGGGGGGGGGGGGGGGGGTCTGAGGGTCCTTCACCAGTAGAGAGTACAAATCTGTTGGTGAAGAGCTATCTATATGTGTGTGTGTGTGTGTGTGTGTGTGTGTGTTTTGTGCTGGGTGCATGTATGTATGTGTGTGTGTGTGTGTGTGCACGTCTTTGTATTGTCAGTATTACTTGGCTTTCCATAGGTCTATCAAAATCTTTGGGAATTTGTACGTTCATGTCTTTCATCATAACAAAGCAAAGCCTTCTTTGAAAGTAGACAGTGAAGTATCATCTGCCACGAGCAGCACAATGGTCCAGGTGACATGACCAAGATAGTGGGAAGTTTGTGGGAAGTAATGCTACCTGTTCATTTTAGACACTACCTGTGCTTACCACACGTTTGGGTGGAAGAGAGACTGTGGTACAGCAGATTGTCCATCTGATTAGAAACATTTCAGAAGGAAGAGTTTGTCTTAAGTTTTTGTCGTTAGTAATTCTGCGTCTGTTCAGTGGTGGACTTTCAAAAAGAATGAAACAATTACACAAATAAAGGTAAGTCTCTCACAACACAGAGAGCGAGAGAGAGAGAGAGAGATATGAGAGAGAGAGAGAGATGCTAGACAGAAGAAAACCTCACTCTCAACAATATTTCAATCCCAAACATGACGATTCATACACACTTTCATCTGTTTATTTTGATTTTGATATTAGAAAAATGCGCACCAATATCCTTTTGATTGCGTGTTAAAGAAAATGCGTAATATACAGCACAGTCATGACTGAATCAAAATAAAATGGTGGGACAGAGGAATAGCTAAACAGAATTCCAAGTCAGAACTACACCAACACAATTTGCTCTCTATCCTCGGCAACACGAACTGAAACTAGCGTGCAATACACCAACACAATGTGAAAAAAACAGAATGAGTTTCGAGTCAGTGTTGACTGAAAAAGACTGCGAGCAATAAACCCTCAAAATGCAGGGAAATAATTTCTTAAAAAAAACACACACAAAACAGTATTTACAATTCATCCTTACCCAGGAATATTTCCCTTCCATAATACTGTAGTTTGAGGTTCTATTTTCATACAGCCCAAGCAATCTCGGCAAGGCTGTCCGCACATATGGGAGAGATTCACTTCTATTATTTTGACAGCCCGCATTTGGAAAAAAAAGAAAACCTGTCAACAACTACAAACATAAAACTATTAAAAAATATATATTCATCTACTACAGATTCATAACATGATAGGAATCTGGTTACATCCTTTGGGTAGAAAAGAGTAGGCATAAAACCATCACAAAATATAGATTTATCCACGACATATTCAAAAACATAATTGGAATCTAGTGACATCCTCAGGACAGAAAAGAGGCTGTTCAAGGAAGTGCCTCTCTGATTACTTTATTTACTCAGTTTACAGAAAAGAATGGTAAAAACAAGAACTCAAAACAAGTTAAATACAGCAAAACACACATTACCCAGCCACATTCTCATATAAACTAACAGTGCATTTGTTTTTAAATGAAGCATGCATATGTTAACAGGCTCATAAGCATACAAAAGCATGTATAATTTCATTCTTTGTATATGGTTTGCTGGCAAACATTAACAGTAAAAAAAAAACCCTTCCTTTCAGAACTGGCACCGGGAGATAGCCTCTCCTGTTCACAACCTGGCACATCATCATTATTTCACAATGTTATCGCTCCACAGCACATACCTCTAAAAATGTTCTTACATTGCGTAATTCAGAATAAAGAGATAAAAGAGGAGTTCTCAGTTACACTTATTGAAATAATTTGTAATTTGAGAAAGTGTGTGTGTGTGTGTGACAGAGAGAGAAAGAGCATACATGCGTGTGCGTACATGCATGATGCCTTTGTACGTTTGTGTGTATGCATGTCTGTAAGACAACTGAATTATGTGCATCTATATACATCCATTTCAACCAATTCAGAAATATTTACACAAGTGTGTATGTGTGTTCATGCATGCATATACATGTGTGTGCAATAAGATCATGAAGTCAAATTGCATGTGCACAGAATAAACAAAGTAAATTCAGAAAATTGAGAAATGTGTACGTGTGTGTTAAACCTGTCCACTCCTTGCCCTGCATTGTCTTCAGGTGCTTCCTTCATTTCCATTATAGTTGTGCTGTGCCTGTACATGGGTTCTCCAAATGTGGGCATGCGTTGTCTGCATGTGTGTGTTACCGGTACTGTGTATCTATCTTCACATGCGTGTGCACTCTTGCATATGTCTGTGCGTGTGTGCAGATGCGTTTTGTGTGCGAGTGGAGGGAGAAGAAGCGTGTTAGTGACAGGGACCTTAAGGGATAATGGGGTTAAACCTACAAAGATAGGTTTATGTCGTCTGCATGACCTATTGTGGTGTCTTTTGATGCTGCCTGTTATACGTTTTCCCTTTAGTTGGCTTATCTTTCATGATTTTTCACCCACTGCATATGTGTGCGTGTGTATGTATGTATGTTTGTGTGCATACTCACAAATATTTACTAGCTGTCAGAGTTAATGTGTCATTTTTTTCTTACGAAAGACGAGAAATGTTGTCAATAACACTGGAAACTGTTGTAAATTACAAAAACTTTAAAGTAAAAAAACAAAAACACAAAACCTTTATAAATGAGAAAAAAATACTATATCAGGAACTAACAGTCCCAAGGCCTGACTGATCATTTAAATAGTTCTCACTAATTCCTTCTACAAAATGGAAGAAAGAAAACATTAAACTCGCTTTCATTATTTATGTATCCAAATTGAAAAGAAACAATCTACAACGCAGAAACCTATTAAAAAAAAACAAACAAACAAACAAAAACAAGTTTGGAGCATGAAAACAACATGCTTATTCAGACACACAGAGCAGTATAATTGCAGCACACAGAAAAATGTGCCATTAAGTCATCGTCAAACGGACCCCTCAGCCATAAATACACTCCCTTCTCACACTGTTAATCAACCATGACATTTCTCCTGCCCATTCCACAGACTGCCAGCAGTTTTTCAAAATAGCAACTGGATTAGATACCTATTATGACTACTCCATACATGCCTACCCCTAAAAATGAATTTCAGTAGCACTAATTTCAAATTTCAGTAGTACGGACTCAAAATCAGAAGCATTTCTTTTGAATGCAGGTTTCATTGGCATCACCAGTTGGCACATTCATTCGCTTTCTCTTTGTATTAGACGCCATATTTCTTGAAACTTCAATTGCGATATCCGGTTTAGTACTTCAAAAGCATCGTTTGCTTGAATAACAGAGTTTAACGTCCCTCTATAGCAGAAGCCACTGGAGACGCATGCTATTGGTCTGCTTGAAGACGGGGCTTTACGTCCCTTTTACCATTGGAAGTTCTGCTTCTGCTTTCAAAAGCATCGTCTGCTTCCACTCGCGATCGGTTTCAGTAAATTTTGTTGAAGAATCTTTACCGTAAACAAAAAATAAATGTCCATAATCGCCGTAGCAGCTACTTTTTTTTTTTTAAACTGCCGTAGAAGTACGGAGGTTCCGTAGGGGTAGGCATGTATGCTACTCCAACAACTGAGGGAAAGAAGAAGAAATGAAGACATAAACATGAAAAAAAAGACATTATCTCTTTCTACCCCACACACATGCATACTGCTTGGTGGATGGACATGTAAATGCAACACTGGTAAATTATAACATTGTCCCAAATTAAGTGAAAGCAAGCGTAAGCTCTGCAAGAATATGCTGGATGCCTTCATAAATTGTCAGAGTTCTTACAACTTGCATGTTACTTGTACTATGTCGGCACGATTGTGTGTCAGCATTCAACAGGTCAGTACCATCATACTGATACCCACTGACAAGACACCAGCCCTTTTCCCTTGGATTTATTTTTTTTTTTTTTTTTTTACCTGACAGGAGACCTAAGAAAGGCAAAAAAAAAAAAAAAAACACCTGTAAACTTTCTGACAGTCTAGCATGCAGAAGCACTAACAAATCAACACAGAATAAATGACATGATTAAATTGGGAACTTGAAGCCCAAACCCGATGGTCATTTAGTTTTAAGCTAATTACTTTCAGGTTTAAAGTCCACACTGACGGCCTTGATTACATGAGGCAGATGAAGCCGTTAAACACGGAAAGACAGGTGAAAAGATGGGAAGAGACAGGTGGGGAGGTCACATGGGTAGAGGCAGGCAGGCAATCAAATGGGGAGAGGCAGCTTGAAAAGTCAAATGGAAAGAGGCAAAATGGGGGGGGGGGGTACAATTAGGGAGGTCAAATGGGGAGAAGCAGGTGGAAAGATCAAATGGAAAGAGGTAGATGGGGAGGTCAAATGGGGAGAGACAGGTGGGGAAGTCAAATGGGGAGAGACAGGTGGGAAGTCAAATGGGGAGAGACAGGTGGGGAAGTCAAATGGGGAGAGACAGGTGGGGAGTCAAATGGGGAGAGACAGGGGGAAGTCAATTGGGGACAGACAGGTGGGAAGTCAAATGGGGACAGACAGGTGGGGGAGTCAAATGGGGAGAGACAGGTGGGGAAGTCAAATGGGGAGAGACAGGTGGGGAAGTCAGATGGGGAGAGACAGGTGGGGAAGTCGGATGGGGAGAGACAGGTGGGGAAGTCGGATGGGGAGAGACCAGGTGGGGAAGTCAGATGGGGAGACAGGTGGGGAAGTCAATGGGGAGAACCAGGTGGGGAAGTCAAATGGGGAGAACCAGGTGGGGAAGTCACATGAAGGGATGCATGTGGTGAGGTCACAAGCAGTGAGGCAGGTGGGGAAGTCACATGAAGGGATGCATGTGGTGAGGTCACAAGCAGTGAGGCAGGTGGGGAAGTTACATGGGGGAGCAGGTGGGAAGATGGTATCATGGGGATGAGATGGGGTGGGGAGAGAGATAAGACAGCTGAAAAGGTCACATGACAGGAGACAGGTAAGGAGGTTACATGGGAAGAGACAGGTGGAAGGTGGGGGGGAGGTAGGCAGGGGCGGGGGAGGGGGAGGTGGTGTGCTCAAATGGGGTGGTCACATTATGCACATTTAGGAAAGTTCTGCATCAACTATGCTATGCAACATACTTTTTCAAGTAAAAGTTGATAATCCTCGGACATTTGAACTAAGAATCAGCTGTTTGAGTATTTCTGATTTAAAACCGACTTTTCCTGACTACTGGTATGATTTGGGCAATTCTTTGGTCTCCATAGTTTTCACACTGAAAAACATTCTTTACTGAAACGGAAAATTCTTCACTGAAGCTGATTTTAAGCGTAATGGTGGTAATTACCACTGATCGAAAAACAGAGCATTTTCCTGAAAAACTGGTGTACTTTGGGTGCTTAGTCCCTTACAGAAAATTTCTTCATAGGAACTGAAGATGTTGGATTTGATTTAAGCATAATGGTGGTAGTTACAATATAAGGTAAAAAGATGACAATGTTAAGGCATACACATTGATTGTGCAAACATAAAACAACAACTCTACCTCCCACACCCACCCTTCCCACTGAAAAAAAAAAAGTAAACGGGCTTTTGCATTAATTGTGAACACACTTCAGAACATTCTTATCAGATGTATTTAGGAGTGGGGGTGATGGGGTCGAGGGGGGATGGGGTGGGTGGGGGGGGGGGGGGGGGGGGCCCAATTGTTATTTTTCTTCATCAAATGGGTGTAAAAAATATGCCAACAGTGCAATGATGCACTGGTCTGAATGTTACACTGGGTAAAAAAATGAACAAGTAACATTCTAGGTTCAAAAATAAATATACAAACATGACAGCAAATGTAATGCCAGAAATACAAAAATTCACCAGAGTCCATAAACTGTAAAATGAGGTGCGTTTACATTTGAAACAAATGTAAGTAAGCAGCATCAAATGTATACATTATGAATACATGAAATAATCATTACAAGATTACACGACCATCGGTTCTTAGAGATGAAGAAACTATGGTAAATGTCACACCGTTTTAAAATTAAATGAATACTGTGTGTGGTCAACATGAATTTTCATAGTAAGCAATACCTTTTTGGAATACACTTATAACCATTCACATACAATACAAGCACTGCGAAACAGTTGATGTTCCCCATCAACATGCTTCACGTTCTTCCACACTGACACTTTTACCTACACACAGAAAACAACAGCATAATAACAAACCAAATGTGTACTTGTTGTTCCATGCTGAACCACTACAATCAGCTTGTGTTCAGAACTGTGGACAGATCACCTTTTCCCCCCCATGAGAGCAACAGTTGTCTCCCTTGTTCATGATTTACTACTTACTGTCTTTCCCATCTTACGTGAGTTCCTTTAACAGAATCCACCAGTGACAACCCCATAACAAATGAAATCCACAAAAGATTGTCAGTATTGAACAAGCAGACTTGCCATGTATTGTGGAAGGAGAGCACATTCCCATTCTCAGTGCAAAGCATCCACATTCCCATCCTCAGTGCAAAGTATCAGGGTTTGGGGGCCACCTGACGTGGCAGAGAAAGAATTCAATGACATGCCACTAACACTGGACGTGGCAAAGAAAGTTATTTCGAAACCCAAAACCAAATCTGAACCAGGACCTAATAGATGGAGTACCCTCTATGTAGTACTCAACCATCTTTGGGTGGTTTCATAAACTAAGACCAGCATGGCGGAACCCGAGGATCAGAGACCTGTGGATGATTGCTGATGGAGTGTATATTGCAGAGGAGCAGCACTTGAGTGACATCAGCCAGTTAGACTGATATCACTTCTGAACTTAAAGGTGAAAATTTCCTCTTGTCATTGCAGCATGCTGACTAAATACCTCACAAAAAAAGATGTGTACTTAATGATACAACACAATTCTTTCTTCCAAAGAAGATGATAAGTACAAAAATACTGAAGCAGCCAGATGCGTTGTGTGGCCTTATCCAGGATTTTAGTTTCAAACCAAAGACATCATGAAGCCTCTCCATGTGGAAAGGAAAAGTAGATGAACCTGTCTACAGCCTTTGAAAGTGGTACGATGGCTCCTTGAAAAAATACAGACTGGGAAAGTAACCAAGCAGATGGCAGCTAAAGCCTGCAGGTAACAGATCAGTGTGGTTTCCCTAGTAAACACAAGGTTCAAAGTCTGCAATTCATGCTGACTGTGAAGCTCTTCTGGCCTTTCTGATACGATATCAATGGTAATGCAGTGGGAAAAAATGAAGGCCAAAATTAACGAGTACACAAGGAAATGTGTTGACATCCACCACATTGCGCTTTACAAAGTTAAGTTGAAGCTATCCGTCAAATTGATCCTCGAAGAGCACAAAGTAGGAAAAGCAAGGTTACTTACCATGCTTGAGGACTAAGGAAACGTATTATGAGAGCAATTCAGCTCATGCTGAAGACTGGCTGAAAATGGAAGGTTCAGGAGACTGTAGACATGGCAAAGGAAAACATGAAGATCAGGGAAATAACCAGACATATGCATGCAGATGAGATTTATCAAAATGATGTGGTAGTTGAAGAGGAAACTGAAGAGAGGCAATAAAGGAGTTAAGAAAGGATGCCTATAGACTCTAAAAGGCAGTCCGGCAAAGGCCAATAAGGGCAGTGCACTCTGTGGAAAAATGCACTTAAAAGAAGTCTTTGCTGGAATGCAATAATATATATGGCACATGGCTTCTTAGGATCAGCTTTATCCAAAGATCTGTACAGACTTCTCTATCCTTGACATCAAACCTGGGAAAATGGGGGGAAATCAGATGACCCTGTGTTGTTCTGTTCTGTCAGAGCTAATAAACAGTGGAACATGTCCCAAGTTCATGCAAAGCAGCGCTGCTCCACGGACGGTAAACACTAAGACACAACCAAGTAATTAAGAAGACCGTATCCGCAGTTAGCACGGCAGAAGAAACATACCATCAAAAATTCCACAATGAGGTTACTCAGGGGAGGGTCCCAAAAATCCTGTTCAGGAACAGCGATGACATAAAGAGCATGGAAGCAGGGTTTGTTGGATGGCGTGGATGCCTGGGAGTGAACAGTGGAAATTCCACAGTGGGGAACAATCAAAGATCACCATAAAGAGTAACACGAGACTGATGTTGTACTCCACACAGGTTCGTCAAGACAATTCTGATTGAACTCGCTGTGCCGTATGAATGGAGAATGTGGCAAGCTCAAATCGTCTCAAGGCTTTGAGTGTACCAGTCTAACCTGCAGCTTCAGGGAATCGGTCTTCCAAGCTAAAATCCTCATCATACAGGCTGGAGCAAGGGGTGTGTGTGTGTGTGTGTGTGTGTGTGCATGCGTGTGTGTGCGCATGCGTGTGTGTGTGTGTGTATCACCCAATGACCTTTTGAAATAGCTATGATTTGCAGCAAGACAAAGGACTGCAGCCCTATCAACAATGGCAGAGGCAGCTGAAGAGTTCTAGCTGGATCTGGTTGAGGAAGACCAAAATGAACTTTGTATGGCTTAAACTTCCTGACTTAGGGCTGCTGATCATTACCTATGTGGTTTATAAGGCTTAAGTTTCCTGATTCAGAGCAGGTGTCCATTAGCTATATGGACACCTGAGTTTGTCTAAAAAGAAAAAAAAAAAAAAAAAAAAAAAGTTTTGAAATGCCCACCCTTCTGGGAGTTGCAGGTTGAAATCCCACCAGCACAAAAATATTTCCGACAGCAGAATGGCCATCTAGGAGTCATCATATGGATGCAGCCTGATTCCCTTAGAGGATATAAAGTTCTGGGACAAAATACTTGTCTGTGGAAGATTTCTTCTATCACAGCTTCTGTTGTCAAGCTCTCAAAAGATTTTCCCTACCAAAAACCAAGAAACACAACACAAAACAAAAACACAAAATGAGAGGGAAAAAAAACAAGCTCCAGCAAGTCAGCTCGTTATGGCCATGTTTAAAGAAAAAAACAAAAATATGTACAGTAAAAAC
Source organism: Conus betulinus (assembly GCA_016801955.1). Classification (NCBI taxonomy): domain Eukaryota; kingdom Metazoa; phylum Mollusca; class Gastropoda; order Neogastropoda; family Conidae; genus Conus; species Conus betulinus. The sequence continues at coordinate 59,797 of JADBJO010006176.1, forward strand.
CATGATGAACACAACCTGCAAGCCAAGATCTAATACACTGCGTATGGACAAAGAAGCACCGTTTAGAGGATACCTAACTCTGTGTATGAGTGTTCTACACATGCACATGTACATGTACATACACGTAACCGTTCTCATGGAGATCACATCAGGATCACATTTCTCATTTTGATCATATTTTAGATTAAGGATTTTGGCAAGCTCATGAGCATATGGATGAATCTGTTGATATCACCAGTGTGAACAGCAGTGACATCAAATGCTCTGAAGAAATCGCTGTACCGCCAGGAACTCCTGCAGCACAAGACAGGCAATCAAGGGTCATGGTCTTATTTCCTTTCACATTTTATTTCACTATTTATTTAGGGTCACCTTTCATGACAAAACATATAAGAAAACATGTATGACAGAGAGAGAGAGAAAAGAGAGAGATTTACATGAATGTAAAGGTGATGTTGCAATCATTCGGTCATGACAAAGTATGATGGAACAACTTTAACAAGGCTCTTTAATTCAATCTTAATATAACTCGTACAAGAATTAGTGGACTATGCCGTTATCAAGCAATACAAACGATATTTTCATCTTCAAATCATACTCTTTAAGGGTGCCAGAACTCAGGAAATGTTTTCTGTTTCTCTTCCTTTTTTTTTTCTTTAATCCAATTTCTAGTCACACAATGAAAGCTGTGTTAGAGAGGTAGATTTTCAAGAGCACATCAAGTTCCTTCTCTCCCCTTATCTCTGATACACAAACACTTCTGTACAAATAAACATGAATACAAACAGAGGAAACCATACACCCTCTTAAAAAGCGCTTCCCAAAATCATATACCAAGTAATCAACACAGGCTCTAAAAGATAAATCGCAAAAAAACCATCTTTTTGACAAGGGCTAAAAGAAACTGTCTTGTTGGATGAGATCTTTGTCAATGACTCAGGAGTCCAATCAAATACTTCAATGTATATGTTTATTGGCTTCATGAAACACATGGGCTGTAGATCTGCTGTGTGTCATCTACTTGCAATGCATTATAAAAAGGCAGTCTGGGGGCAAAAGAGAGAGACCAATAGCAACCTCCATAAATTTGCAATGCATCCCTTTCATGATCAGGTGTTTAAACAAGCTTTGGTTATTACAAAGGGTGAACACTTGCACATAACTTTAGATGCAGAGTGAGTACAGACTTACACAGTCCAAAAATTATCAGAATATTTTTTCAAGTCATAACTATGCTCTTCTTTAAATGTATTTGGAGCTCTGTCCCCCAAATCCTTAAAAACTGGACCTTTCACACACACAGTGACACATAAACACACACACTGAGCCCTCTATCTGACACATCTTTTATGTGTAACTTTTCAGCAGCTCCCAACCTTATGTGTGAATGTGCACAAGGAAATTTTGAAACTTTGTTACTTTTTAAAAAAAAAAAAAAAAAAAAAAAAAAAAAAAAAAAAAAAATCTGATTAAAAAAACAACAAGAACCTAGCAGTGCATGCTGTCTGCTGTGAATAATTATGTCTGTTTTCATGTTGTTTTCAACTGATTCTTGTGATCAAATATTTCTTCCACTAAATGCAGAATCCATCTGTAATTATGGAGCCAATTGGTTCTCAAACATACTGCCACTGAATTTGAAGCCAGCTTTCTGAGCCATCCTAATTAATTCACTGCTGCTTATGCGACTAAATCATCTACAATTTCTGTATGATGGACTTTCACCTGATCATGTCACACATGGTCTCATTCTTTGCAAGCAGAAATACAAGGTTTTTTTTTTTTCTCTTTTATAATTCTTTACAAATGAATTGATGTAGTTTCACACTTCAGCAATAATGATCTCCTCAAATAGCATGTCTAAACACTCCAAGCCTAAAGAATATCCCATATAGGAGTGAACTGCAGTGTCTCCTTCGAAAGGCGGAATAGGCTGGTTCAATAATCAGAAGATTAAAGGGAGGGAATCATTACTGGGAGGTAAATGTAGCACAAAAAGGCAACAAATGTTAAAAACACACTAAACAATCAAGCCTCTAAAAGAAAGGGAACCTTCATCAGAACTTGAATCTGGTACAAGGGTAAACAAATCTTTAACAGATTGGAACCCCCCCCCCCCACCCAAATCTCCTAATGCCTTTTAAGGGCAGGCTTCATTGCAAGAATCCACATTTCAAATGCCTAGCATGCATACGACAAAGTAACAATAGCCTCAAACTCTGGAGTATTCTCAAGTCTAATTTTCTTCTGATCAAAAAACCTGTAAACACCGACATCAATGCTTGCAATGCAATGAAAATACATGTAATAAAAAACAATTCATTTCTCAATGCTAGCAATGACAATGATAATACATGTAATAAAAAGTTAATTCATATTAGTGAACAGTAAAAAAAAAAAAAAGTGTTTTTTAATGGAAACACTGTTTTTTTTTTTTTTATCACTTTTGTACATTGTGTCACAAATCACACATCATTACGATCATCTTAGGTATTAATGAAAACAAAATTATCAATCACCTTAACTTGAAAAAAAAAAAAGATGTACCTACACCATCGCTTCACACTATCAGTATCACATACATTGATAACGGAATTCTAAGATGTACGTTCCTCCCTTTCTGCAAGAAATACAGACACCTGCAGTGTTTAACAAGAAATATAATTTGCTGAGATTAATTACAGTTAAATCAGCCTGTGATAAAGACAGCTTTCTTTTTTTTTTTTTTTTTTTGGACTCAATTTCTGCTGCAGCTAACGTCCCCCAACCCCCTTCCTGCCCGTCCTGCTCCCTCTCCCAAGTGGTATTTATTCCAACATTCATTGCAGCTCCCCATACACAGCTACACCCATGCTTGTCCTCTAACCCTGAAAGCCTTAGTACCAGTGATCCCCAGGAAGCATACCTGCCAAAGCGTAGAAGTACCTTCAGTAACTGAACCCCAATTTCCAATAGTGCTAAGGATGACTTCAGAAGCATGAACATTGACATATTTCTACACATGAAGTCTTCATATTCTCATTTCCTTGTACTAACCAAGGAAGGTTACATGGCTAAATGACAATCTTTTAAACATGAAATGAGGCAGGGAACAGTAAACAATAAACAAGCAAGTAGGGTAACTCTTGCTCCCACAAGAAAACATAACCCCAAAGGAATGCTGCTTACGACACTGAATCACCTTGCACACATGACAGCACAGAGCACACAGAACAAACAAGGAAACATCCCCCAAAAAGGACGTTCCAAACTTGCCCATACCCTGTACAAAAACATCTTCACAGCAATAAGAACTGGAGAAATGAACAAATATAAATCAACTTTTATTCAAGACTGGCATAGCCTTTCTTTTAAAAACTTGAATATAGTCAGAAAAGTACAAGGACGAACAGAAACAAATACAAATGACCTTGATTTACTTGAAATGCAAGTAAATATGGGTGTAAAAGGCTGTAAAACACTGACCCACCTGTAAAGCTGTGAAGAGAAACGAACGGCAGACATACAATTTCTTCTCTGTTTTGTCGTATCGCCAGAAATGGATCACTTACCTGGGAGAGAGCAAAGACTTATCTAAATAGTAAACAGAACAGTGCAGGGGTTCTTCCTTGCTCAGTTTGAGATGCCATTAGCTGCCCCAGCAGACATGCATTTTTTAACTACCTGCATTCCATCATGTACTGAATATCCCTTCATACAGACATACTTTACATCCACATTTTTGGTTAATGTGATGTGAAAGGTTAACACAACCATAAACATTCTATCAAGTCTGACATGAATGGTCTTTTTATTTCACACATTACATCAGGTGGAAAACTTGAGAGTGAATTGAGGATTTTTCTGAGACAGTCAGCTTGGAGATCAATGCAAGCTGGACACTCCATTAAAAAAAGAAATTCACCATCCTAGTGTGTCTTCTCTGGTCTGTTAAACTCAGAGCAGCTGTCAATGACAACTGACAATATATGATTGCTAGATCTGAATCTGATCTGATCACACAATGTCAATAACTATCACATACATTTCTGACACATTTTCATTGAAAAAATATAATCTTAAAGTTAAACTTCTTACAATGAACAGTGTACTGCTTCTTTGCATTTCACTTCTCTATTTTTGATCAACTGGGCACAGATATTTAAAATACTAACAAAACAACAAACATAACAGATAGGAAGATCCCCCAGCCCCTGTATATCAACAGCTCTAAATTATTCCAAACTAAAACAAACCATTTTGAGGTCCTGAACACATATGAAATATATATCAGAGAAAGGATGTGTATATGTGAAGAAATAATACTTCCATTTCGCACTTTACATTTTTCACTATTGTGGAAAGGACAGATGTGAGTGTGCCTTTAGTGTAAGTGTGTGCATGTGTGCATGTGTGTGTGTGTGTGTGTGTGTGTGGGTGTGTAAGTGTGTGTGTGTGTGTGTGTGTGTGTGTGTGTGTGTGTGTGTGTGTGTGTGTGTGTGTAAGTGTGTGTGTGAGTAAATGTGCAGGTAAGTGTCTGTGTGTGTGTGTGCACCTACAAATGCACACGAGTTAAGTGTGGTTGGGTATATCACTATATGCATGCTTCTATGTTTCTGTAAGGAATAATGTACACATATGCTTTGGAATGGGTACATGCTTGTGTATGTTTACATGTACATGTACTTATGTGTCTGTGTATATATATGCATCCATGTGCATGCATGTGTGTACACTGAAGTAAATATGCATAAATCTCTTATCTGACAATATCAACCCCAGAAACCCAACAACCAGTGAGCCTGACCTGACAGTGATCGGGAGTACTTGCCGTCCTTGTCGGCCACAAAGTACTGGCCTTGGGTACAGCTGACCTGCTCCACCTTGACCACGTTCACCAGCAAGTCCACCTGCAAGCAAGTCCTCCTGCAATGGCAGGAACAGGGCAGAGTCCCCTGAGCGCCACTCCTCCGTCTGGAACACGTTGTCACTGCGGGGAATCGACAGGAACCGCCGGCCACAAGCTCCGCCTTAAACACATCAAAGTTGACCCCTCAGCTAAATGATGTGTTCCTCACTTGCACCAAATAAACAAAGTCAAGTGCTGTTAGAGGCACTCAAGTGTGTTTTTACCAGAAGCAGGCTGAGAGGGGCAGATGGAAATCACGTCCAAGGAAAACATACCACATACAACATTAGTAATAAATGGTTGCACCGGTTAGTTTATGATCATGTTTTCTTTCTTTCATAAATCTGAAACCAATAAAGTATTTCTATTCAGACCGATTTTAATCAGACATGAGACCTGAGCAAGCGAAAAAAGCCTGAGAATTTTCTGAGGATCCAAGAGATGGTGGTGCTATGTCAGCTTCAGGGGCAATGGCCTTGAGGGCTCGGGGATTCCGAGTTCAGCACCCTGAAGCTGAAGCTCCTTTTTCCAGACTTGTAAATGATTGTGAGGTTGATGGTTTCCTCAAACTATCATGCCTTCCAAAAATTCTTGATGCCTGGAGTCTTGTCAACATTCTTGCAAAGTCTCCTGTTTGAAGCTTTTGAAACATTTTGAACCCAAAAATATTTTTTACCACACAAATTTGGACTTGCTGGCAGAAGCCTTGACAAACTGACTTGGAATACACTAATGGACTGATCTGAGAACTTGAAACCTCATGTCTCAATCTTTCATATACTCTTCAGTTTTCTCAGCAGATTTATGCAAATTTCATGAATCGCTTTGAAGACTTTTACAAAGTCTGAATTCAGGCTAAAACCTGAAAAGTCTCATGTCTGTTAAAGGAATCTTAGTAGGCAGTGCATAGTTGTTTCTATCCCTACATATGTGGCTCAGTACATCTGGACCCTGACCATATATATTCCGATTTAACTCTGCGTTGGGGATGCCTGAGGTTTACACACACACACACACACACACACAGTGTCACACACATACACAAATCCCAACTAGCAGCCTCCTCCCCACAACTCTCTCAGTCCCTGTCTTCCATCTGCGACAGTTAACACAACTCACCATGCATTTCTGTGGGGCCATGGAGATACTGTCATTGGGATTGTCACTCAGCTTGCGTTTCTTTTCCATTGGCGAGCATACTGGGAACAGGTGGTAATCCATGGTTCTGATCAGTGCTGCTTGATCGTCTGGATGAAAGAAAAACAATTACAGTTAAAACGGACTGCATTTGATCCAAAATTATCGCAGAAATTAGAAAGTGGGCACGGGGTGAGGGAACACAAAAGCCAGAAGGTATCTAAGATGAGAACCAAAGGGAGCGAGGGGAAGTGCGTGGATGTGAATGTGTAAGATGTGCAATGTCTGCAGGCTGCAGTTTTCACACTGTTTAATTATTCAAAACATTACTTTCTTTCTGTTACGGGTTTTCAATGCTATTAACCGATTTCATTTCACTGCATTTTTAACAAGTGCATAAGCCTTAATGTACCTTGATTTACCGACCTAATTTTTTATCAACTGTACTTTCTTGCGCTGAACACAGAAGCGATCAAAGCTAAGTGCATTTTCGTTATTTGTTTCATGTTTGTTGCACCTGAAGAAGACCTAAGAGGTTGAAACGCGTTGTGGTTTGTCTTGTGACTCGTTTGTCCCGTTTTTCTCTGGTGGTTCGCTGACATTTATTTAAGATTTGTTTAGATTTCCGCCTGCAGTCGTTTCACTTTGCAACTAGATCTGTACTATCTAGGCTAATGCTATCACTAATTTTATTTTCATTTTTTGTGTGTCTGGTTTGGGATCTGCTGTCTTGTCAGGTTGTGTGTGTGTGTGTGTGTGCTTAATCAGGCTCTTTCCTGAGTGTGTGCAACATGGACAAGGAATGGCTTTCAATGGTATTTGGATAGAAGTCCTTTCCTGACTTTCAACTTTGTGGTGGGTTCACATTTTCTTTAGCACTTTCTGTCCTAATTTTAAAAACATTTATTGGCACCATATTGATCTGTAAAGAATTGACAGATTGTTGGGATAAAAAGACAACAGGCTAAATTTAACATTTTTTTTTACATTTAAATTATCATTCTTTGGATTAGATAAGCATACCTTGTATTTTTAAAAACAAACAAAAAATATCTTTTTGGTCTTGAAACAACTGACCTGGATTTAGCAGATACTGCAGAGATGGGCTTTTTTTTTTAGCGCTAGTGAGCTTTGAAACAAAGATAATCTGCCAATGTGCATTCTGCAAGATACATGCAAGAGGTCAGTAGGGTATGAGGGTATATGTGAGAGAGAGAGAGAGAGAGAGAGAGAGAGAGAGAGAGAGAGGGAGGGAGGGAGATAGAGAGAGAGGAACAGAGACAAAGAGAGAGAGAGAGACAGAGACAGAGAGGAGAGGAGAGGAGAAGAGAGAGAGAGAGAGAGAGAGAGAGAGAGAGAGAGAGAGAGAGAGGGAGGAGAGAGAGGGTTTGCGAATTATGTTGTTTGATGGTGTTTTTGTGTTGCACTATAAACATCTTTAAAGTACATGATTTATGACTGACTGACTGAGTCCTGACAACTTATAAGGTAAAAAAGTAATCTGTCCTTGTGTGAGGCTCTCCTGTGCGTTAAAGTGCTACTGATTGGTTTACATGAAAGGATAACTCTATGCATGCATACTGCAAGCATGTTTGCTCATGCGTCTGTGTATGTAGTATCTAAAGGTCTGTGTATGTGGTATCAATAGGTCTGTGTATGTGGTATCTATAGGCCTGTGTATGTGGTATCAATAGGTCTGTGTATGTTGTATCTATAGGTCTGTGTATGTGGTATCTAAAGGTCTGTGTATGTGGTATCAATAGGTTTGTGTATGTGGTATTTATAGGCCTGTGTATGTGGTATCTATAGGTCTGTGTATGTGGTATCTAAAGGTCTGTGTATGTGGTATCTACAGGTCTGTGTATGTGGTATCTAAAGGTCTGTGCATGTGGTATCTATAGGTCTGTGCATGTGGTATCTATAGGTCTATGTGGTATCTATAGGTCTTTGTATGTGGTATCTACAGGTCTGTGTATGTGGTGTCTATAAGTCTGTGTATGTGGCATTTATAGGTCTGTGTATGTGGTATCTATAGATACACTGTCCTGTCAAATAAAACTGAAATTCTGTCAAGAAAATCTGAATAACACAGAAGTCAAATATACATAATTTTCCTGTCAGTTCATTTGAGGGCATCTTTCTGATGTGAGAAAATGTATCATGAACTGTTATGCTGATTTCATGCACAAACATTTACAGCTGCACACACATCTCTAATGTTTACAAAGGTCTGTTTAATTTAACTTTAACTACAAAAATCCTGTGAAATGCACAAGACATGACTAGAAATGCACACATGTAGGCAAATACAAAAGTCATTGTATGCACATTCACATCAGTTCTAGAACCAGCCACGCTGGAACACCAATCAGATTAAGATTAAGATTAAAATTATAGTCCCGTCAACAGCAGAGGTTATCTCAGGACTGTCACCACGTTCCAAACTACCACGTATATATGTTAAAAAAGGATTAAAAGCAAAACCTCTCCCAACCCATTAAAAACAGATTAAAAGAACCTATCCTAGGATTAAAACCAACACGTTGAAATAAGATAAGACAACGTTGCCCACAGCAATCCTCTCTCCTTTCTTGTTTTCTTTTACATACAGATACCCAATCTCTCTCTTCCGCACTTGAATTCTCTCTCTCTCTCTCTCTCTCTCTCTCTCATCTTGCCATATGCAACTTTATGATTCCTAGAGACATCCCACAACCACAAATGACTGACAATGTTTGCTGTTAAATGAATGTTCGACACTACTTGTGCTCTTGTGCTCAGCATGAATCAAACATGTGCATGCTAGGTTAAAGGATCACTTGCAGTTTCTTACACACTGATGTGTTATGGCACACCCACCATGTATTATGCTATTGTTTAAAGATTTCAGAGGTTACTGTACATCCACATCATTTGTCCCTTTACATAAATTGTAGGTTATTGTTTGCCCATGATGTACTGCTCACAGAAATTTTAGGTGACATATGGGAAAATTTAAGATGTGTCACAAGCTGACATCCATCTCCCAACTCTTCCTGTCCATCCTCTCTCTTTCTTCCTGATGTCTTGTCTGTTTTAACAACATCATTTTCCAGCACCAGTCTTCACCCCCCCCCCCCCCCCCCCCCCCCCCCCCCCAAACATCTGTCTGGCCCACTTTGTTCCCCCCAATATGATAAGACACAACTCTAACTGCGCCCCACTACCTTGCCCCCATACCCCTGGCTTCCATCCCCATTCAATCTTGTGTCCCACTAAGGTTGCAGCAACAGCCCTTTTCCATCCTGTCTGTTATGTGAATCCCATGAAATGGTTGGATGTTTTGTTGCTGTGTATGTCTGAAGTGACTTATTAGAAGGGCTGTATGTTTTTTCACACATGCTGAAGTGCAACTTATTAGAAGGGCTGTATAAACACATGCTTGGAAAAAGCTGTAAGTTTCTACCCACACAGTAAGCAAATTTTATGTACACTGGCCAACTCTGGTGTTTTGCAAGAGCTGAAACTTATCACCCTGAAGATGTTGAAAACTCTAGGGGTTTTTTTTGTTTCAGATGACTCAAGCCCTGTTCCATGATAAGTCTGATGGGTCATCATGTTTCTCTGACAACCTGTCACTCACACAGCTCCAAGAAACATCATCGTTAGCAAAGTTCTCTGATAGGAGAGAACAAGCTCCAGATTCAGACTCTCACCATAGGCTTTCAAACTGGAAACAGTCTTTCACAGTCTGCAAAACTAAACCGCAGGTGTGTGCCAGAGATGGGAATGCTTATCGCCCAAATACTGAGATCTGGAGACATATTTCTCCGACTCACCCAGGAGAAAAACACTGGAACCTATTGCCAACAAGAAACTGGCCCAGCACAGGAACATGAGTTCATGCAAACATGTAGCCAAGTGGACAGCCAACTAACCAGCGGGCCTACGTGAAACAGTGGCATCAACCAACAGGGAAGAGATCCTTCAGCTTCTTCTGCCATGTGACTATATCCCCAATAAGTCCTTGTGTACATACTGGATTCCAATTCAGGCATTTCATGCCTCTTTTTAAGATGAGATGCAATGAGAAAAGTGGGGCCAAAGTGACTTCTTGTTACGAACACCTTTTTCATATTTCAATCTTGTATACAATAATAAAATCAATTTTGTATACAATAATAAAGTGTCTCTGTGTGTGTGTGTGTGTGTGTGTTGTGTGTGTGTGTGTGTGTGTGTATGCGCGTGTGCGTGCGTATGCGTGTGTGCATGTGTGTGTATTTGTTGTTCTTACATCATTGCATGTTTCACTCTAAATTTCATCTGCCATGGAAGCACAAGAACTTTTAAGCACATAAGCCAAAGGTAAATTATACCTGAACCTCTCTTGAGAAGTTTAAACAATCCTGAGAAAAAAAGAAACAATTCTTTTGATAACCAGTGTCAAAAAGCTGCGCACTCCACAACTACTAAACTAGAAGAGATGGCCGAGATGAATTCTGATTGAAAAAAAAAAAAAACAGAGAGAAAAAAATCACATGCTGTGTCCATTCCCAAGAAGACCTTCATCCCATAACCATCACAAGATTGAAAATGGTTGCTAAAGCCTCTTGCTCTCACAAACTCCATGTCTACATCTACATTAGCACAGACACACCAGCACCTGACAGCAAACTAACTCTCCACACAGTTTTTCTTGTTGAACAGATGCAATCGCTGAACAGTTACACACCAGTGAATCTGTGTCAGCCCCGTGCACTGCAGGCTGTGCATGATGAAGCAGAAATGGTAATCTCTGCCCGCTTTCCCCCCGAGTCATTATCGAACTATTTTATTCCCCTTACCTTGCTGTAAATGTCATGTTGTGGCCCATATGGTAATCTGAGCTCGGTTATAGTTCCTCTCTAGCAATAAACATAATGTTGGGGCTATTCGCTAGTCTGTGTCTCTCAGCTCTGCTCTAACAATAAAGACACAAAAAGTGTCCATGACTGTCTCTGTTCTTCCAATAGCATTCTTCAATGCGCCGCTTTGAGTCAAAACACAAAAGCACAGGTGGATTGATGTTAGTTAGGTTGATGAAAATATTTAACACACACACACACACACACACACACACACACACACACACACGATGCACACACACAAACTTTTAATCATGTATATCAGTTTATCATGCAGTGTTTTGTAAATGTATATTCTGTATAAGTCATATATTTGTGTCATTGACAAATACACAAAGCTACTAAATGAAAACTGCTTGACAGGAACAGTCCAAGGCATGTAATGCATCAGTAAGTATGCATCTCCTGCGCATAAAAGACAAAATGCAAAATGGACACCATCAGTATCTCTTCCACGTCACACAAACAGAACAAGATAGAACACAATTAGTATCTCTGCATGGACTATACAATTTCAAACAGAACGAAACGGAACACCAACACCACCATGGGTATAAGTCATACAAACAGAACAAGGATAAGGGTCATGAGTAACTCTGTAACTTGTCTAGGGGTCTTATAAATAGAATATGATGGAACGCATCTCTGCAAGGGTCATACAAATAGAGTCTCTACAAGGGTCACATAAATCTCAAAAACAAGATGATACATCGTCAGTATCTTTGTAAGGGTAAACAAAAAAACAAAAAACAACAAAAAAAAAAAAAAACAAGAGAGAGAATATCATCCATCTCTGCAAGGTCATAAAATTGAACAAGACTATAACACATCTCATCTCTGCTACTGTGCTGGGTCATGTATCATAAAACTAGAACAAGATTATAACACACTGCTACTGTAGTAGGTCATACATCATAAAACTAGATCAAGACTAGAACACAACTTCTATCTCTGCTAGGTCATGTAAAAAGCTATCTCTACTAGGTCATGTAAAAAGAAGTACAAATGAAAAACAAAACAGGCGTCACACATAACAGTATGTACAAAGGCATGGATGTGTGGAAGTATTTCTAGACATACTGAAAAGTGGCAGTCCTAGCTAGGGAATCCGGAATACCTCTCTATAGACTGAGATTTGTTTAAGGAAAAGTTGAAAACTCATACATTTTCATTACTTTTGATCTAAAACATTATATATATTTTAAAAACTGATGCAAGAAACAGAACAGCTGGCAGTTCTAAGATTGATAATGTAAGCTTCTGGACATGAGTTTTGAACAAGAATTCACAGACTTCAGTGACTAAACTGAAACATTAATCATAACTGGTTTCCATGTTGGGTTTTCCTTTTCCATTTTACCTAGTTCCTGGAGCATGTATATGTTTTTGTCTTTCTGTGTGTTTGTTTTGATGCTATACTGAATTCAGTATTACATTCTTACGACTCCCACACATGTAAAGGACCTGCTTCAATTAGTATGGTAGTTCAGTAAGCCCTAATGAACTTAATTCATCTTTCTGATGCCCCGCTTGCTGAGAATATTTACTTTTGAATGGTTGCATCAATTTTCACAGCAACACTGACTGATCTCGAAATAAAGCTGACTGGCTGACTTGCTCAATCACTCCGTACTTGACAGACTGCACCAATACCTGAACCAGAAATGTCAGCTGCCATGATTCATCGATTGTCTTGCACTTGGGACTGTAATGCAATTACCGTACTGATGTGTTAAGTTCTGCTATACTGAACTGGAAGCCAACTTCACCATTTGGTTGACCATGCCCTTGCAACTGTCTTGGGGGGTAAGACTTTCTTGATAACTTAGTGTTTTAGATCATCAAGAATTATGGGCGTATGATACTCTCTGGAAACTCTGAAAACTGAAAAATCACAGATGAAAATCATGAAGAGGGTAAAAATACATATTACACTAAGAGGTCACAGCAACTTCTAATACTAAGCTGTTGAGTTTTGCAATTCAAACAAAATTACAGACACTCTATCAGACCTGCAAGACAGTGTGTGTGTATTTTTTAATCCACAAAACTGTCAGTACATAAGTCATTAACAGACTCAAACATATGCTCAGTGAAAACAATCTGGCCTTGGTTTCTTTGCAGCATACAACTTTATCCCCTACCATGAAAGTATGCTATCCTAAAGTTAGTTTAAAGCTTCTTTTTTTTTTTTTTTTTTTTTTTTTTTTTTTTTTTTGCTGTCCCAACCTCTGCGCCACCTCAGAGGCAGTGCACCCACGCCGCTCATTCCGACACCCTGTCCACAGCCACTGCCCGGTCGGCGCCCCGGCACCGGCAATCCACAGGCAGCAGTCAATGTCAAGTCATCAAGAGGAACCCACCGGAGGAGACACTGCACTGCCGCCGAGTCACTTCAGTGGTGTTCAGTGGCGCCTGTTCTGATCTAACATACGCAGGACACCACCTACTAAGCCCCCTACTGACGACAATAATTGCTTAGTCGCGCGGAGCCGGCGAGAGTGAGCTCTCCCTCCGGAGGGCGCCACCACATCCGTCCAACGACAGCCCCCATGGACTCGCCGATACCGGTGACCCCGATGGAACCAAACCAAGGCCACAGACGTGGAGAAGACATCGAAACTGAGGTCACCATGAGAGCAGGGCATGAAGGGCCACAGAATTTGAGACTTTTTTTTTTTATGCTGATCGATGAGAATGATGAGGATGATTATGATGATGCTACGGATTTCCATTTCGGTCTGAGACTACATGACAGGGCTGTACTCTACGCTTCCTCTCATAATATATCCCGGCGTCAACCAGGCCCGAGAGATACAGACACCTGCAGTGTTGGTCAGGAAATTTGAGCAACACTCTCAGAAACGCATCCATTAAGTGGATGAAACTCGACTGTGTGGTCCCAGTCTTCCCAACTGTGTCCGCAGCAAACTCAACTCTGGGTAGGAGCCGGTCGGGGCAGAAAAACCCACATGACTTCTGATGGGATTCGAACCCACGACCTCCCAGCCGGGAGTCCGCGACGCTAACCCACTTCGCCACGGCAGCTGGTTAAAGCTTCTACTTTGTTGCAAAGACAAACTGGTCTGCGAGTGAAAATGCTCTTGATTATAAAGCAAGCAAAACTTCTGAAATTTACAGAACAAAAAAATCATTTCAGTTTAATCTGTAGCCCTGAATATTCTTGCTGGAAAGACGATTGCTCTCTGGTTTTCCTGAAAAAAGGTATGAATAAATTTTGCTCTGAGGCAGATCTGAAACACTGATAGCCTTTATTTGTCATTTTGTCAGGATTAGCATAAATGTTGGTAGCATTGGTAATATGGCCTAGAAATTTAATCGTGAACAATTTGGTGAGCTTGTACATTTTGTTAAATCAATACTGTCTTAGAAATGTTGAAGGGCTTCTTTGAGTAGGTCACTAACAGCAGCTTGTCATGCTTCCTTGGTCAGCAGCATGGGTGAGGTTATACTTCATGTGGCGTACACCCCCTTTTCTATTGATGATGATTTCAGACACGTTTACTGAATCTCACTCATGCAGTCATGGGACTGATGCAGAAAAGAATGTTGCTGAAGCAATAAGCAATATTTCTCAAAGCAAACTGAGTTAGCAAGACTGAAGGTGAGTTGTAACAAAACCTACTTTTTGCATCAAGTTTTAGTGAAAAATTAATGAGTTCCCCAGTTTCTCAAGACCAGTCAAATGAGTGCTTGTTGAAGTGATTTGTTGTGTTGAGTCATCACAGCATATTTTGACGCACCACTTGGTTCAACAATTCGTGAGAAGCAATCTGCCCATTCTGAAACAGGTCAGATCACTCTCCCCAGCATGCATTTTTTTTTTTTATCAATTTCTTTCTTGCACCTAGAGGATAAATGGATGTGCAATTTTGATGCATACAGTTTTCAAACTGCAACATGTGTTCATGAACAATCAAAGTTTTCTTGATTTTGTGTGTTTGGTTCTTTGTTGTTGTGTAGTCTGGTACTGTGGCAGACATTTTTCTGAGACAGCTTGGATGCGTTTAACAACATGGTTTAATTGTCAAGAAGCTCATGTGGTTATCTCTTCAGTGCATATAGTTTCGCAGTTATCTTATTTTTCTTCTTCTGGAGTGCTGTCTGGACTGTGTCCAACATTTGTAACCATGTTTCCTTGTGAATATTTAAAATCTTGTTTATTTTGGTCAACTTTTGAAAAAAAATGTTCAGCCCATAACTTTCTGATGACTTTGAACAGCACCCCTGTCAACTCTGAATGTATGTGGATTGCCACAATGAAAATTTAAGCTGACCAACTGTCTTTTGGTCTTGAATGCTGTGGTTCACTTGGTGCATACCTGAAAGTTGTCTAATGAAGATATCTTTGTCATCATCTTCTTTGACTCCTTAATCCCACTTGTTTTGATCTGGATTCCTGCAGATGTTGTAAAGACGTCTTTTTTCTACAGGAAAAACGCATCACTGATGTCACATCTGTATAATTTCTCTGCTGTTATTCACAAAATATGACCAACCTGTGGACCCCTTAGAATTTCAAGGGGTTTGGTTTTTCTCTGTTTATACTTTAATGAACAAACCTATACCCTTGGTAAAAAAAAACAAAAACAAAACAAAACAAAACAAAAACCCTTAGTGTTCACATTTCAAGAGCTGCTATCTGCGAAACTCTTGTGGCAAACGATTTCACTTTTTGTCATTTATCGAAAGACTACTGGACTTGGAGATCACATGAAAATTACGTCCCTGCTCGGGTTTTGATGATGCATAATGAATTTTGAATAGTGTTATATCGAAAGTAAACAAATAAACTATTATCTGCATGATCTCCCCTTTTAATCATGTGACGTTTACATCACTTACATCACGTCATGAATGTGTGTGGTCCAATGTTTGCTGCCCATGAAAACCAGTGTTGTTTCTAGTTTAATAAAACAGTTTTAAACCTTACATGAGCTGTATGTTGTTATCCAACAAAAATATGGTCAACAAGAATGTTGACAACAATGGGATCAATACCCAGCCATGATTAACATTGAAACGTCATGGATCGAAGCACAAGTCCGTTACCTACTTTTATTTTCATTATCATCATGGTTTTGTTAATGAGTTTTCACCAAGTTTTTTCTGTATACGAAGATGAATAATCAGTTTTGGTTAGATGGTCAAAATGGGTTGCAAACTTTGAAAACATGTTGTGAGGACTGATATTACAAACAATGAAAAAAACAAAGCTTTTCTGTTACACGCCGTTGCGTTTTTGTCGTTGAGGCGTGTAGCCGTTGTAATTCTGGCTTGCGTGCTAAGGGAGGTAAGTCCAGGCGAGAAGGTCTGTGGGTGCGATGTTCACGTGTGTGTGACCATGATCACCGTGAGGGTCAGCTTGTGTTGTTGTTGTCTATTGGTTGAGGGAAGCTGGTGAGCTGTGGTCAGTTTGTCGACTGGGATGCTAGCTTGGCTTCTCTCATCAGTTTCGACTCCTGGAACCGTCCGCGAAGGTTCGGCGGTTGCAGTATCGTGTCTGACACTCTGCTACCTCTCGCTTGGTAGGGTGTCACGGTAAGCTCTCGGTCAACTGTGTGTGTTGGCTTGGCTTCCGAGCGTTGGTTTCTATGTTTCGGTGTGCCGTCTGCAGTTTTTTACGTGAGCAGTGGTGCAGAGGCGTCCACTGGTACACTGCAGCGCGGGTGTCCTGTCCTGTCTTGTCCTGGGGGTCGACCCGTCCTGTAGGGAGACGGAGGTCTTCAAGGTCGGGTCCTGCTTCCAGGCGTCGTGTGTGTTTTTTTTTTTTTTGACCCAGGTGAGGTTATATGGGATGTGAGGAGTGGAAGGTGGTAACGATCGTGACCATGTAAATAATGTATAGACTGGGGGAAGTTGTGCCGTTAATTGGCGGTTATGTATTTAAGGTGAAGCTACGGCGTTGTTTGGTCACATTTGTGAAGGTGCAAACCATAATATCTCGGGTGTGGCGCTTATTGTGGTTATTCCGTGATGGAGGAAAGATGGGGGGTGAAATGGTATTGTTTGTGCGGCGTCGTATATGTCGTGCGAATGGTTAAACGCCACATGTGCTTGGTAAGGCCGCCTGAATTGTGTGAAGTAAGAAAAGCGGGTTGCGCAACTAAAAATACTTTCGTACATTCGTTATTTGGAGCAGACGCGTTAAACGTACGTGTAGCTGTTGTGAAGTTCACTTATATAAGGTGTAGGGACAGGGTGATATAGAGAATGGAGAGGGTGGTGGTCCTAGTTGGCTTGCTATGGTAATCAAATAAAGGGGTAGGTAAAGGGAGGGGGTGGGTATGATGAGGGTAGGGGTAACTTATGGATATTATAATAGCGTATACAATAGTTAGGTTAAAGTTGGGTATTATACAGGGGGTAGCTTAAGGGTATCTTTGGGTTAAGAATAATACTTATTATAAAGTGAGTGCAGGGATGTTAATTGTTATGTATATGAATAGGTTTTCATGTGCGGTGCTATGATATGTGATGTGCTATCCCATGTTTGGTTGTGAGGGAATGTTTATGCGGTCATGTTTTTTTTTTTTTTTTACATTTTTTTTTTTGTTGTTTTAACAAGACTGATTTAGTGTTGATGAGGATGTAATTTAAGACGAGAGAGAGAGTATTACCACAGCATTTGTCAATACGGCTTTTAAAAATGGAGATTTTTGAGTCGATACGGGTTTGCCTATTCTAGTTCGGTACCAAATATAAGGGAATACTGTCGACTGTTCTGTAGTTCTGTTAATGGTTTAGTAGTGATAGAATTGTATGTGAACAAGAGCTATAGTTTGCTGTTAAAATCGTCCATGGCATTAAGACAGACCTTGTGCTGTTAATGTCCGACTGGTCAGTTTATTACTTTGCTGGTGACAATATTGGTTTTGGGTTAGTGTGCCACTGGTGTGAGCATGGTCCCCCTTTATAGTCGCGTTGTATGAGGAGGGGGGTACATATTATGGAGAAATACAAACTCAGCCCCATGTGCAAATGAGCTATGGTGATTAAAAAAAAAAACTGTTGTCTGGACCGATAACATTTACGACTGCTAGTCAAAAACTCTGGTAGGAACAGCAGTGGGCTGGGTTAAGTGGCGTTAAACCAGTGTCGGTACCGTGTAGTCATAAGGACGTTTTGTAACTGTAGGTGCTGACAGACCGCCCTGGCTTCCGCCTTTGACTCCCGCCTGGGCTGTCGTTCCTGGTTTGCTCCTGAATCTACCCTGGCAGCTGTCCTGTCGTCCGCTGTGATGTCTGCTCTGATGGTCGCCTGACTTCTGCCTTGGCTTGGCTCTGCTCTGACGCGCCCACCACCCGTACCAGTCCGAGGTGGAACCGACCTTGGGTGGGTGCTAAGTGAGGCTACGAGGGGTGTGGGTGTGGTGTGTCTCCTGCCGCCTGCGTCTGCCATTTGGAGGAGAGTCCTACGTGCGTGACCTGTCCAGGTCACGTGTGTCCTCACCGCCAGCTTCCGGCCTGCGACTCTGTGACTGCAAGGTTGTTTCCACTGTGGCCCTCAGGTGTCACACGTAGGGTGTGATAGTTACACTACTGCATACACACACTTTGTGATAGGTAGTGCACTCTACAATATCATCAGTTGGTGATCTTCAGTCATCTTCAGTCTCCGTTGTTTAGTCTTCAGTCTTCTTCATCTTGTAGGCTTCGGTCATCGTCATCGTTGGGTCTCGACAGCTGCGCCTCACTCTGTCGTCCTTCTTCATGCCCGTCTGATTACCCAGTGGTGATGTGGTGACCACTGATGGTTGCAGAGACTTGCTAGGGTGAAGCCGCTGTTGATGGTGTTCTCGGATGTGTGTGTGGGGGGGGGTGTGCGAATGTGTGAGTTGGGAAACTGTTTGACAAGTATATATATGTTTCTTATAATTTGATTATTTGAGGGAAGAAGTGGTGGGTGTGTTTGTTAGATAAGTGCTCCTGGGTGAGCAAATTGCCAGCAGAGGTTGGTCAGGTTATCTTGAGAGCGGCTGGGTATCGCATGGGCACCAAGGGTTCGGTGGCGCTGTCTAATTGCCTGGCAGTCCAGCCCTTGGTTACCATGTGATTCCGCCAGTGGTGCCCCTTGTCTAGGTTGGACTCTGGGTGGGTCGGGATCCCCTGAGATTCCCAGCGACAGGAGGGCATGTTGTTATTGGTGGGTGTTTGTATGCATAGGAGTTGGGGTCTGTGCTTGACCGCTGTGCACTTGGGTGCTGTGGCGAAGGAATTTGCTGGGGTTTATATGCCTGTCCTTTGAGTGCTCATGGGTTGTAATGTGGAAGTTAAGGTATATGTGCTGTTGGATGATTGTGAATGATTGTGGGAGTGACTGTAAATAAAATTGGCTGTTTGTGCACCTGTATTTCGTTTGCTTGTGTCTGTTTTGTAGTGCGTGTTAGTATTAGTTAGGAGGGAGGATTAAATAGGGAAACCCATTACATCCCTAGGGTGTTCCCTGTCACCGTCTTATACGTTGTGACATATATGGTGGAGATGCGGGGTATTGAATAGGTTTAGTTGGGTGTATAGTCGGGTTAGACTTGTTTCGGTTTTTTGGGGTAGAGTGATAGGGTCTTGTTGTGTGGAGTTGTAGTTGTAAGTTGTGGTTGGAGGGTGCGTGCTATTTGCTGGAGTGGCAGCACGGTTACCTGGGCTCTCAATAAAAACATAAATAGCCTGGTCACATGGGTCGTGTCCTGTCTCGGGTGTGGGGCAGCCGGTGTGACATGTATGGTGTGTATGAAATGTGTCGTCTTTTCCCCTTTTCCTGTTGGGGTGGTACGTTGACATGTTTAAATGAATGTTGATAGGCTTTGCTGAATGTTGAAATGCCATGATGAATTGTTGAGTATGCATAAACCATGATTGTGTTGTGAGAACAACTGCACAAAACGTTCGTTACCGGTGCTATGTGCAACAGGGGAAAATATGTTATAATGGGGAGTTAGAGGCTGAGGGTTAACTTCCTGGTGTGTTACTGGGGGATTACGTTGGACTAAAGTTGGTTAACCTATACCTGGAGTGAGTGGGGTTAGGTGTTAGTTTGAAAAAAAAAAAAAAAAAACTTTGTGAAGGGGTTGGCCTTGCGTTGGTGCGTCGGTGGTACGTGTGTTGCGGCATAGTCCGTGCAGGGCGGCGTGGTCCGTGCATTGCAACGTGTTGTGTTGCGGTGATAGTCTGCGGTTGTGGGATCAGTGGATGATGGCGTCTGGTACAGATCGTAAACTTAGGTCCCATCGCGTGTTGCAGCAGGAGGAAGTCAGTGGTGAGAAAGGATATGAGTTCACTCCTACTGGGCGTACGGGTGATGCTGCTGTTGCAGCTGGCGAACCAACATCCAGTAGGAAGGGGTCACGGGTTGCTCCGGGGTCCGCAAAGTATGAGGTCACCATGTCCCCGGTGCAGCGGTACACTTTGCTTGGGAAGGATTTGGGTCTTGACAAGATAGAGTTGGCCCAGTTCGTTGCGGATAATCTGGCTAAGGAGGAGGAACGGGGTCAAGAGTTGATTATAAAAAAGGCGCATAGGGCTCGGGAGTTGGCTAGGGAAGAGCAGCGTGCTGCGGCTAGGTTCGCTAGAGAGGAGGAGGAGGCTGCAGCTAGGCTGGCCAGAGAAGAGAAGGAGGCTGCAGCTAGGCTGGCCAGAGAGAGAGGAGGCCGCACTTAGACTCGCCATTCTTCGGGCAGATGATGCCAGAAGAAGGAAGATGAAGTTGCCCTCCAGAAGTCCCGGCATGCCCAGGAGGTAGTGGATAGCCAAGAAGAGTTCGAAGCCAGGAGAAGGAAGGAGCAGGATGAGTTAGCATTGCGTCAGAAAGAGGTAGACCTTAAGTGGGGAAAAATTGAAGCTTAAGGAGCGCAAGATGGAGCTAGCTGCGCAACGTGCGGAAGATGAAGCTACCAGCCATGTTGCTATTGATCCTCTCAATGATACCGACGATGTGGATATGTATCTTGCCCATTTTGAGAGGGTTGCCACACTCTGTCGTTGGAAAAGGACATCTTGGTCGTCTCGACTCATTGCTCTGCTTCGAGGGAAGACCAGAGACGCTATCTTACGTCTCAACGCTACCGACCTCGCTGATTTTGAGCATGTGAAGGAAGCGTTGTTGACCTATTTCCGGTTGGACGCCGAGGCCTACCGGAAGAAGTTTAGAAGCATGAAAAAAGGATGTTGGGGAAACGTTTGAACAGTTTCTAGACCGGTTAAAGGCTTGCTTCAGTCTGTGGTGTTCGGTTCTGCTGCTGCCAAGGACGAGACGAAGGCAGAGGATGTGAAAGACCTGATCATGGAGGAACAGCTTTTATGGGACGTTGACTCCTGATTTCGCGCTGTGCACTTGGGTGCTGGGGCGAAGGAATTTGCTGGGGTTTATATGCCTGTCCTTTGAGTGCTCATGGGTTGTAATGTGGAAGTTAAGGTATATGTGCTGTTAGATGATTGTGAATGATTGTGGGAGTGACTGTAAATAAAATTGGCTGTTTGTGCACCTGTATTCGTTTGCTTGTGTCTGTTTTGTAGTGCGTGTTAGTATTAGTTAGTGGGAGGGAGGATTTAAATAGGGAAACCCATTACATCCCTAGGGTGTTCCCATGAAGCCACCCACCATACATTTACAATCAGGGATAGAGTATGTCATGTGCCGTATCTGTGGTGAAAGCTTCTCGCATAAAGGAAATGTCCAGCTAAAGAAAAAGAATGCAGAAAATGTCAGACTGGACATTTTGCAAAAGTGTGCAGATCATCTCAGAATGTTAGGCAACTCAACAACAATTAGGAGTGAAAAACCAAGCCATCAAGTGATGAAGCTGCTTGTACCTTAAACAGTGAATTAAAGAAAGTAAAGAAAACACTGAGGGTTAATGCATACCTCTATGATACATCAACAGAGTTTATCATCAACACTGGAGCCACTTTTTTTTTCATTCAGCGCCTACCTTGCGCAGAAGAAATCAAGCTAAGTGACAAACTTGTTCATTTTCATTGTCCTATTTGTTTGTGTCTTGCTTGAAGAAGACCTAAGAGGTCGAAACGCATCGTGTTTTGTCTTGTGACTCGTTTACAGTTCACTAACATTTATTTAAGATTTGTTTTTGATTTCCACCTGCAGTCGTATCGCTTTGCAAGTGGAGCCACTGTCATACATCAAGTTTGAGTCTGTCCCTGACTTGCGAGGACCAGGTCCCACAATTTATGTGTACGGATCGAAAAGAACCCAGTTGAAGCCTTCCAGTCAAAGGCTTCCTAGACACCACTATTAGTATTACGTACAAAGGCTGACACGCTCAAGCAAAATTCTGTCGTGGACACACCAGATCAAAGCAGCAACTTTCTGAGTAGTGAAACAGCTCAAGCACTCAACATCATCCACTTTACTTTCTCTTCAAAATGCATGCTACAAACATGCTAGATCAGTTCTTCTTCTTTCTATGAACATCTGCCATCATCCTTTTGATGGTTCTGATGTGTATAAAACTGGGGGTTTGCACAATCTGGGTGGGATGTGGTGGTGGAGGTGGTGGTGGGAGCAGAGGGTAGGAAGGGGTGTGTGTGTGTGTGGGGGGGGGGGGGGGGGGGGGGGGGCGCTGCTGGTCAGATTCGGGACTTGAAGCACTCTACCAAGGGTAAGGAGATAACCCTTGTAACTTGTAAGGCAGGCTGTTCCAGTTCCTGACAGTCCTCAGGAAGAAGGAAAACTTCCTGTAGTTTGTTTTACGGGCAGGAAGGAGATACATCGCCCCATGTGAATGTCTTGTAGACCTTGCTGGGGTGTTTGGTGTAGGCCTGAAAGGGGTGTTGATGTTGACCTGTTCTCGGTAGTATTTGTAGAAGTGGTCAGCGTTGTTGCTCTTCTTCTGTCTGTTAAGTGGACCACTAAAGGTGTGTGTCAGCATGGAGTCGATACTAGAGGTGTGACAGTGGCGATTCACGACCCATCGAGCTGCACGATGCTGGACTTTTCTAGATTATTTATGTTCTTGGCAGTATAGGGGTCCCAGACAGGTGCGGCATATTCAAACTTTTGTTTGATGGACAAGTGGTAAAAATAAAAGATATACAAATCAAGCTGCATACTGATCTGAAACTCAGACTGTCAAGCAACTTGCCGTCAAATTCCTTTTTCATGTTCGAAAAGATGTGAAATGACAACTCAAATGCCTTGAGCAAGGTGATATCATTGAGAAAGTGGAAGGTCCTATACCTTTTGTGCGCCTAACTCTGATAGTTCCATTGAAAACTGGCCGTGTGCACATGAGAGAAGCAAACAAAAGAGAAAAAACACCCAATGCAAACTATGCATTATATCTCATCGCTGATCTAAATGGATTGACAGTCTTCAGCAAATTAGACTTTTCTAGCGTATATCAGCAGCTTGAACTTGGCCAAGAAAGTCAATACATAATAACATTCCCCATTCCCAAAGGTCTTTGGTGATACAAAAGATTATTTTTTTGGAGTGAAATCCACAGCAGAAATTTTTCAGAATGCAATATCAAAACTGCTGGCAGGCATTCCTGGAGCCAAAAACCCCAACGACGACATCATCGTTTATGGAAAGAAGCAAAAAGAGCATGAGAAGTTTACAAAGAACATTGGAAAAGCTACAAGACAGTGGTGCAAAACTTAAAAAAGAAAAGTGTCTCATCTCTGTCAACGAACTGACACTCTATGGTCATGTTTTTGAAAGGAAAGGCATTTCCAGACCCAGAGATATTAAAAACAATCCTAGAAAGCTACCAAGAAACATCTGCGAGATCAGATCATTCCTTGGCATAACCTAGTATCAACTATCATGAGTGTATTTCGCGTTACATTCCTCAATACCCAACTTTCACTGAACCTTTTTGAGAAACCTCGCAAAGAAAGATGCTGTTTGGAAATGGGGACAGTCAGGGCAGCAAGCATTTGAGCAACTGAAACAAACCCTCACAAATGCCAATGTCATGTCATACTTTGAACAGAACAAAGCAACTGAATTTCTGGTTGACGCAAGCCCAGCTGGTTTTCGGGCCATACTGATTCAAGAAGGAAAGGTAACTTGCTACGCAAACTGAGCAATGACGGACGTTGAGAAGAGATACTTGTAGACTGACAGAGAAATGCTCGCCGTGGTCTACAGAGCTGAACATTTCCACCTGTATCTCTTTGGTGGCAACTTTACTGTCATTACAGATCACAAGCCTTTACTTGGCATCATATTCAGCAGAAAAGTGACGATAGCCAGACTTGAAGTTGAACGATGTTCAACACAGACGGACTCGCTTTACCAAAATCTTCAGACTTCATGTTTAATCACAAATCAAAAAGATTACTGCATATGGCAGTCATAACTTTCACCATCCAGTCAGCAACAGAAGACTGAATTTGTGTTAAATCAGTGGTTTTAACCATTTAGCGATTTACTCCTGGACGTTTTACATTTGAGTAACGGTAAAATTCACTAACATTAGTTGTAAACTACGCCTAAATCCAGATCAGCGATTATTTTTTCTTCGCTTCTACAGAGCAGGTTTATGCCACTGATCTAGAAATAACCTAGAATTTTTCATAGATACCATTTGCATGTGTACAAACAGGTTTTCCTCACCTTGGACTTTTCTGTTCCCCTTCAATGTTTTGATTCTATCTCTTCGTCTACTTTCAAGGTTCGCGCCATGATCGGAAGTACATAGCTCCATAAATGTATTATGCGCTTGCGTAGACTTTTCACACGCTGTATGACTTCCGGTCGTGACTGACCACTGTGAACTCAACTGTACTTGGGTCGTCTGCTAAATTTTTATGATTTATCAGTTAGTCCTAAAGTGCGTAGAGACCAGATCATAAGCCTACAGCAGATTCAAGGTATCAAATGTTAGACGATCGACAGGTTTATGCTCTGTGAATGCACATATTGTGGGAAGTATTTGATAGTGCATGGATGATGCTGTTCTGAGGAAACTATCTTTGATATATATATATATGGTGGTCAAATTTGAAACAAATCGGAATTCACTTTAAATTTTTTTGCACATTCACACACTAAAATGCACAAACACACAGAAAATACAACGACACGTACAGTCACAGTGCATACGATGATGGTACGCGCGGGTGCACACACACACACACACACACACACACACACACACACACACACACACACACACACAACACGTGTGCTTACATGCATGCAAACAATCAACACACACAAGTGCATGCATGCATGCATGAACGAATGCACACACACTCACACACACACACACACACACACACACACACATGCGTGCACACATGCACACACA
>JADBJO010006176.1:87500-140714 GCA_016801955.1 Conus betulinus
TGTGTGTGTGTGTGTGTGCGTGCGTGCGTGCGTGCGTGCGTGCGTGCGTGCGTGCGTGTGAGTGTGTGTGTGTGTGTGTGTGTGTGTGTGTGCGTGTGCATGCGTGCGTGCGTGCGTGTGTGCGTGTGTGTGTGTGTGTGTGTGTGTGTGTGTGTGTGTGTGTGAGAGAGAGAGAGAGAGAGAGAGAGAGGGGTGGTTTGGGAGTGTGGAATATGTATTTACTAACTACTACCAGTGCTCTTTTTGTTTTTGTATAACCCATTATCAATATTCTGAACATATTTTAACACCAAGCTTTGCCTTGATATAGTTGTTTGAGGTGCAGCTCTGGTTGGCATATCAACCTGCTCTTTTATTCCTTCCTGTCTGCCAGTCTGTCCATCTCTCTTTCACATTCTCTTCTCTCTCTCTCTCTCTCTCTCTCTCTCTCTCTCTCTCTCTCTCTCTCTCTCTCTCTCCAATGAAAACTCATGATTGCAAATTCCATTCTTCTGCCAAGTACTGTTGAGTTGTTGTGGACAGATGCACAGACACAGAAGGTTAAGAACAGATGAAAAATGTTTACAATCTATACTGTGTAATGATTAATTTTCATTACAATGGAGATTAGCAGTAGGGAAGTGGACTGTTGTGTTCGTATCACTTGACTTTTCTGACAGTTATGGTCAAGCCAGTGGTTTCGTTTGACCCATTTGCTTTTGCAGTATTGGTTTTAAGATTTATCAGTGTGAGCACAGCACTGTACCATCAATGGCTGATAACTAATCTGAAGAGCTATGTTGAAATGTTCTTGGATGAGACTGTAAACTGACATTAAATGTTCACACAAGAAACCAAGCTCCAAGTGATTTAAAATAATTTTGTATACATGTAAAATCCACCATCAACTTTCTGAAGAAAAGGCCAGTTTTGCAGATACATAGCATGTGTCTTGCTTGAAAAATTGAAAGAATGACTGAACAAAAGCCAAGTGATTGATATTGAATGAATGATACATTGATATTGAATGAAAGATACAGGAAATGACTGAATGTAGTGTCAGCAGACAGCTCTTCAGTTGGCTCTACCCAGGTTGGCAGCTCATCATATGAATGAGATCATGGGTTGTAAATCAATTAGAGCTTGGTTTCTTACCAGTGATAGGCACCATATGAAAACTCTTAACATAATGATAATAAATGATGGACAACTAAGTTTGACACATGTGTTGCAGGTGACCGGGGTGTGATCAGAAGAAAGCAGTGCAATGTCTGCTTCAGCAGTCTACATCCTTGACGTCAAAGGGAAGGTAGGATACTCTTGACATCAGACATAAGTACACTGAGCCACACACCTGCCATTCCTTTCCCTCTAGACACCATCTCTCCATCCCTCCTGTTCATCCATGCATGCATACATGCCTCAAGTGGAGCACTCATAAACTATTCATATACATGTACAATTTTCGGGATGCTCTTGTTGATTTTCTAGCTCTGTTGAACCAGGATGGAGTGAAGATAGGCCTGTGTGTGTGTGTGTGTGTGTGTGTGTGTGTGTGTGTGTGTGTGTGTGTGTGCTTGAGAAAGTGAGTGAGTTAGTGAGTGTGTGTGTATATGTGTGTGTGTGTGTGTGTGTGTGTGTGTGTGTGTGTGTGTGTGTGTGTGTGTGTGTGCTTGAGAAAGTTAGTGTGTATGTATGTGTGTGTGTGTGTGTGTGTGTGTGTGTGTGTGTGTGTGTGTGTGTGTGTGTGTGTGTGTGCGTGCGTGCATGAGTGGGAATTGCAGATCAAAGCAGTCATCTTTCGCCTTTTTTATGGAGTCAGGTAATTTATTGGTTACTTGGTGTTTCCATCTGTAAGAATATGTTGAATGTTGGTGTTAACCAGAGGCTTAAAGTCTTCACAGATGTGATTCCATCCCTCATATTTTTCCTTTTTCCCATCATCTTCTTGTATTCTGTAAAAAGAACAAGGATTAATGTGAAAGATAGTATTTACAAAAACACAATTATGACATTGACGCAGTGTAACTATTTTTCATTACCTTCACTGAGTGTCTGTATCTGTGTGCTAGGTGCTGATATGTCGGAACTACCGTGGAGACATTGACATGTCGGTCATAGACAAGTTCATGCCGTTGGTAATGGAGGGAGAGGATGAAAGTAACGTGACGCCGATCATCTCCCACGGCACCGTCACCTTCATGTACATCAAGTACAACAACCTCTACCTGGTCGCCACGTCCAAGAAGAACGCCAACGTCGCTCTGGTGTTCTCCTTCCTTCATAAACTGGTGCAGGTCTGTGGGAAAGGACTTGATGACGGTTGACATGATATGAGCAGCCAAAGAGGGTTGACGTGACCAGTTGATTAGGGTTGATAGGACCAGTGAGTGTAGGTTGACATGATCACGCAGTGAGGGTTGACATGACCACTTACTGAGGGTTGACATGACCAGTTAATGAGTGCTGACATGACTTGTTGATGACCGTTGACATGACCAATAAATGACTGTCAGTGCGACTAGTGGGGGCATGCATGATCCATTAAGGATGGTTAACATGTCCAGTTAACGAGGATTGACACAACCAGTTAGTTACGGTAGATGACGGCAGTTAAAGTAGGTTGACTCGCCAGTTAGTGAGAGATGACATGACTCAGTTAATGAGGGCTGATAGGCTTAGCCCAAAACATGACAAAAACATGTACGAACATGTTCACACATACAAACATATATTAACACATGCGCGCACACATTTTCACATGCATGCTCACAGATTTGTGTACACACAAACACAAATGCATGCACGCACCACACACAAATACACAAGTCTTAATCTCAAATTTCTTTTCATACCGAATAGACTCAGAACCTTTGAAGTTGTTTGAGGTTCTCATTACTTAAGAATTCATGCCAGTGCAGTCTATAGCCATACAGTACACATTGTACAATGTTAGTCGCTCTAAGGGGTGTTGTGATGGTCATGCTTCGCGAGTCAGAGATCTTTACAGATCCATGTGGGAAAGTAGAGGCGTGTCCTTGGCAATTTTTTTCGTAAAAGAAAATTCACTCACACAGAACTGCATGGCACTGAAAGATGCATCCAGCCACAAAGGAAATTTAACGTTTACCAAAAACGTTACGCACTTTTCATCTTCCTGTCTTTTATACCTGATTTTCAAAACTTTGTAGAGTCTTTCAAGAGTGAAGGATTTGTTACCTACGCTTGTTCTTCTCTGCTTA
This sequence comes from Conus betulinus, assembly GCA_016801955.1. Classification (NCBI taxonomy): domain Eukaryota; kingdom Metazoa; phylum Mollusca; class Gastropoda; order Neogastropoda; family Conidae; genus Conus; species Conus betulinus. Next base: position 90,722 of record JADBJO010006176.1, read on the forward strand.
TCAATTGTTCGAAAAATAGAAAAAAGAATAATTTGTGACAATTATTTGGAAGATATTACTCAAAGATAAGATCTTACGGAATGTGGTAGCACTTATTTGATTTTTTTTTTTGAAAAAAGGGGTCATATTGGGTGAAGTTGTTTGGTTAAAGATATTGTACCAAGATATTCTGTTTTAAACCTACAGGAGAATTGTATGTGTTATCACTAGGTCCAGTGAGGTTTGTTTTTGTTGCTGTTGTTGTTGGTTTTTTTTTTTTTGTTTGTTTACTTTGACATTTAGTTTTTACCCTACTGGAGGATTTATGTGTAATCACTAGGTCCAGTGAGATTTTGTTTTTGTTTTTGTTTTTTTTGTTTGTTTGTTTTTTGGGGGAGGGGGGTGGGTGGGGTTGCTGTCCTATCTTCTATGCCACCTCAGTGGCACTGTATCTATGCCACTCATTCTGACCCCCGGTCCACAGCCACAGCCCAGCCTGGTCCACCGCAGCCCCGGCACCGGCAATCCACAGGCAGCAGTCAGTGTCAAAATGTCAAGAGGCAACCCAGCGGAGGAGACACTGCACTGCTGAGTCACTTCAGTGGTGCTAGCTCTGAACCAACATACGCAGGACACCACCTACTAAGCCCCCTACTGATGACACAATAATTGCTTAGTCACAGAGCTAGCGTGAGTGAGCTCCCTTTCTGGAGGGCGCCACCAAGTCCATCTAATCACAGCTCCCATGATTTTCTTGATTCTGGTACCCTGACGGAATCAAACCAAGGCCATAGGTGTGGAGAGGATATTGAAACTGAGGTCACCATGAGAGCAGGGCTTGAAGGGCCACAGAATTTGAGACGATTTTCTTTTAATGCTGAGTGATTAGGATGAGGATGTTGAAGATGATGCATCTGATTTCCGTTCCTGTCTGAGGCTGCATGACAGGACTGTACTGTACGCTTACTTTCATAATGTATCCTGGTGTCAACTAGGCCCGAGAGGTAGAGACACCTGCAGTATTGGTCAGGAAATTTGAGCAACACTCTCAGAGACACATCCAATAAGTGGATGAAACTTGACTGTGTGGTCCCAGTCTTTCCAGTTGAGCCTGTAGCGAACACAGCTTATCATAGGAGCTGATCAGTACAGAAAAATTATGAATATAAATTGTTGTATGGAAATTGAACCCATGACCTCTCAGCTGAGAGTTTGTGATGTTAATCACTGTGCCATGGTGGCTGGTAGGTCCAGTAAATTTGGTATGTAATTGTTTTGTGTCTCTTGATAGACATGTTGCAGCCATCAGAGATGGGATCTTGCGTTTGGGTGAAATTGTCCATAGTCAGAGGAGGCACATGTCTCTCTTACTCATTGTCAAGCTTTGCCTTTTGTATTGTGAAATTTCTGCTATTTTGGGTTGATGTCACTAATACACTATTTTTGTTGTTGAGTTGGATTTGGTTTTTGTTACTGTGTTTTCACTTTTAGTTAGGTGAAATCATAATGGGTTTGGGATGAGGCAGATCCTTCTGAGTTAGGTGAAACGGTAAAAGATTTTGGATGAGGCAGATCTTTGTGGGTTAGGAAAAATCACACAGGGTTTAAGAAGATGCAGATATGGAATATATTGTGTGTTGTGGGTATGGGATGATGCAGATCTATCTTTGTGGCAATGCAGATCTTTGTTGATTAGAGGAACTGACATATGGGGTTTGGGATGATGCAGATCTTCGTGGAGTATTTCAAGGAGCTGGAGGAGGAGAGCATCCGTGACAACTTTGTCATCATATATGAACTGCTGGATGAGGTGATGGACTTTGGCTACCCCCAGACCACAGACAGCAAGATTCTGCAAGAGTGAGTGAAGTAGCTGTGGGCTGTCTGGTCCTTTGTGGAGTCCTGTCCCAGCAGTGGGTGTGGTGTGTCATACTGTCTAGGGTCAGGCCCTGATAACCTTACCTCTTCTGCATCACTCTCCCTGGACTGTCTCATCATTGGTACAACATTTGGGTAGAAGTCAGCTTTGTGATAAAAATGGTGACGATGATGGTGATGATGTTAGTGATGAAGATAAAGCATAGGTACACATGTACACACACACACACACACACACACACACACACACACACACACACACACACACACACACACTTTCACGTGCATGTACACACATGCATGCATGCACACACACAGGCAAGCACACATGCACACATATACACACACACATGGTGCACACACACACACACACACACACACACACACACACACACACACACACACACACACACACACACACATACACACATGCAAACACACTTACACACACACACACATACACACATGCAAACACACACACACACACACACACACACACACACACACACACACGTACACCAACATATAAGCTGGACGTTCACTGATACATGTGTCAGGACATACAGCATAAAGCAGAAAAAGCTTTCCTAGTTTGCTGATGCGGATGAAAGGAATGTAATAAACATCACAGCTACATATTTATGGTCAGTGATTTTCCAGATTTTTCTCGTCTTGGTGAAACTTTCTGTACACATTGTTCCATGCAGAATGTATCCATAGTTGTCTTAGTGATTCATGTGTTAGAGACCCTACGCAAGTGTCCTTGCAGATTTCTTTAAATTATGTGACATTGCTTCTGGTTGACATTTGCATATACCATACAGAAATTAAGAAAAATTAAAGGTAAATGCATGTGTAGAAGAAATGAAGCACAGATAGACATGAATGCACGCATGCACCAATCTAGAAAAACACACACACACACACACACACACACACACACACACACACATGCACACCTGCACAAGCATACACTCATGTGCATACAGAAACACATGCACGCATGTATGCATGTGTATGCATATGCACATGCACACTGGCATGCACACACAGTGCATACATGCACACTGGCATGCACACACTCAGACACACACAGACACACACACACACACACACACACACACACACACACACACACACACACACACACACACACACACACACACGTACACACACGCACACACACACGCACACACAGAGAGAAAATCTTGCATGTTTGCAAGCATATACTGACAGTTTGTTAGTTTTTAATGACAAGGAAGTATTTCCTGTGTGTGTGTGTATGTGTGTGTGTGTGTGTGTGTGTGTGTGTGTGTGTGTGTGTGTGTGAACACTCGGGTGCATCACTCAGAAGGGGCAGAAGTAGACAGTTTGTTCCTTTTTAATGAAGCATAGTTACTCCCAGTGTGTGACTGTATGTGTGTGGACACCCAAGTACATCACTCAGAAGGGGGGAAGGGGGGGGGGGGGGGGGGGGGGGAAGCTGACATTTGGTTAGTTTCTAATGATCCAGAGGTATTCCTTGTGTGTAATTGTGTGTGCGTGGACATTCAGGTACATCACTCAGGAGGGACAGAAGCTGGAAGTGGCTCCCAGACCCCCCATGGCTGTCACCAACGCTGTGTCCTGGCGCTCTGAAGGAGTCAAATACCGCAAGAATGAAGTTTTCCTGGACGTCATTGAATCCGTCAACCTGCTGGTACATATCATTGACATCCTACCACAGTAGTTTTATCATTAGCTGGTAGCGCACTGCATACCAAAATATCACAGCAGTAGTTTTATCACTAGCTGGTACTGCACTACATATTAAAATATCACCTCAGGAGTTTTATCACCAGCTTTTAGTGAGCTACATATATATTGGAATGCAATGTCCATACTTTTATCACCAGGTATTTGCGCACTACATATCAAAATGTCACCTCAGTGGTTTTGTCACTAACTGCTAGTTGCTACATATTGAAATGTCACCTCAGTAGCTGACTTTATGCAGTACATGGAAATATCATTCCAGTGGTTAACTCATTGATTTCTTCATACTGAAACACCTTTCTAGTGCCTAACTCTCTACTTCTCCACTTATAGGAATATCACCTCAATACCTGACTGTGTGTTCAGCACATACAGAAACTGCCTCAGTAATTAAATCCTTAACATACAGAAAACACCACCTTGGTTGTTAAAACTTTGTGCCAGACAAATTGAAACAGCATCTGAATGATTGACTGCTTGCATCCTACACACTACAACATCATCTAAGTAGTTTCCTAAGGACCTGCATACCACAATCTCACCTCAGTGGCTTATTCACTGTGCTTCCACATCCATACTCTCTCACTTCAATAGTTAGCTCCAACACAGAGATTGTGTTACAAGGTCTGGCCTCAGTAGAAGACTCTTTGCTCCATCTGCTGACTGAAATTTCATTTCAGTAGATAAGTCCTTGCATTCTACATACTGATCGAAATGTCACCTTGCTAGTAAATACATTCATAATGGTTTTCTTTATGATATATACTTGACTAGAGAGTCTATTCTTTTTCAGTATCTTTTTTTTTTTGTTTTAACTTTATGCCACTTGTGCATTTAGAGATGGAAAAGAAAACTGTTGCAATTGTTTTAGCACATTTTATAAGGAAACAGAATTTGGTAATTTTTAAACAGTTTTTTTTTTTTCAAGGGGGAGTGTGGGGGGGGGGGGGGGGGGGCAAGCTTCTTAATTATTATAACCTAAAGGTAATGTTTGACTGCCCAGCAAGCATTAAGTGCAATGTTAATATTAATGAACAGCATTTGTTTGACACAGTTTCCTGATTTAAATTAGCTCAAAGCACCGTACATCGATGTGTACAAAATTCAGATGTGCACATACCAAACACCCACAACAAGAAACATCAGACTTTTTTTTTTAGCAGGTAGTCCAAATGTCCTTTTTTTTTTTTTTTTTTTTTTTAAACATCACAATAGTATTTTGGTATCAGCTAAAAGTATTTTAAAGAATACTGAATGAAATGTTCATATTTTATTCTTTCGATTGATATTCATTAACAGATTTTTGCATTTGTAGTAAGAGGTGTTAAGGAAAAAAAAATATCTGTCACCAAGGAAAATCACTGTTAAGCACAGTCCATGTGAAAGAATAAAGGAATAGTGCACAGCTGTTGATGAAAATAATTTAATTACTAGTAGAAGACAGTTTTGGTACCTGTACTGACAAGTTTTGTCTGAAGAATAAATGAGGCTTTAGCATTTATAATGCAAAACAAAAGAGGAAAATAAACCCTTCTTTAAATCATCCTATGTTTAAGCGAACCAGTATGTTTACAATGGTGTGTGTGTGTGTGTGTGTGTGTGTGTGTGTGTGTGTGTGTGTGTGTGTGCGATAACGACTTGTCCAACCAGAAATGTTACAAATACTAAGGCCATGAAGAAAAGCTGATCAAGGATTTTATGTCATCAGACTAAACAGAGTTGTGTCATCATCCTATGAATTATACAGGTTCTAGAATAAACCCGGGTAATTTCCACCCCTTTGCTCATTATCACCCATCTATCAACATTTGCAAAAGTATGTGTGTGTGCATGCATGCCCAGTATGGTTGCAGACTCTGGGTTTGGTTCTGATGAAAACATTGACCTTTCAGATATGTGACAGTTTTGATCTTCAGATATAATTCAGAGAGTGAGAAAATGGATTTTGGGGTACTGATGTGAAGCAGAAATCTGAGGAGTGCTTGAACTGTAATTTTCAGGTCAGCGCAAATGGCAACGTCCTGCGTAGTGAGATTGTAGGCTGTGTGAAGATGCGGGTTTTCCTGTCTGGCATGCCAGAACTACGCCTTGGCCTGAACGACAAAGTCCTCTTTGAGAGCACTGGACGTAAGTCTGGGTCTTCGGGGTCCGGAGCACTGATGTGTAGAATGACATCAGTGTTCTGATCTATATGACATCTTTGTTATCAAACAACTGTATTCAGACTGCAGTGGATTATGAAAAGTTGGAAATATTTGCTTTCTTTCTGCAAAGTAAAGGTAAAATTACCTTCAAAATTTATTGTCATTGATCAAGTTTTACAACCTTTTCTATGAGAAACAAAAATGTTTTTATGATTTAGTAATGCAGTTATATATATTAACTTTATGTTTGTTTGTAATTGTGTTTATTTCAGTACAGAGTTTTTTTTTTTCATGGATTTTATCAACAGAGACGGATAATTCCGTACTTTTGTTTCTAAACAACTGTGCCATTGTAGTATGTATGGTCCCAAACCAACAGAATATATTGCTTAACTCCCTCACCCTCGTACTTCCCAACTCCACCCACACCCACTCAAAACATCCTATCCCTACACCTCCATCCCCATCCCTCACCACATCCCCCCCCCCCTCCCCCTCCCAAAAAATTCAGGGAATTTGGGATGAAGGGCGAGATGGACCACAAAAAAAAAAAGAAGAAAAAGAAAGTTTAGAATCAGTATTGTTGACATCCTTTGTGAATGTGAAGATGTCAATTGAATACATGGAAGTCATATTGTTGGTGACGTCCTTTGTTAAGGCTCTACCTGGGTAGGCAGCCTGTTGAGTGAGTGAGGTAGTGTGTTTATTATTAAAGCACTTAGAGCTTGGTCTATGACCGAGGATAGGTGCTATATAAATGCCCAATATATAATAATAATAATAATAATAATAAATAAATGTGAATGCAAAAGAATAAATGAAAGTCAGACTGTTGTTGAGGTCCTGTATGGATGTGAAGTAGTCAGGAACATACAAACCTAAAATTGGAGTGTTAATGAAGTCCTGTTGAGGTTCTGCGTTGATATAAAGAGATCAGAACATACATACCATCAGGTTGTTGTTGAGGTCCTGTATGGATGTGAAGATGGGTAGAAAAATACGTATCTAAAACAAGAGTGTTGATCAGGTCCTTTCTTGATATGAGGTGGCAGAAACGTACATACATAAAATCAGTGTTGTTGAGATCCTGTTCGGATGTGAAGATAGCAGAAAGATACATGCCTAAAAAGGAGTGTTGTTGAAGTTCTGTATTGATATGAAGGTAGCAGAAACATACACACACATGAAATCAGGTTGCTGTTGAGGTTCTCTGTGAATGTGAAGATGGCAAAAGAATACTTTTAGACTGTCGTTGAGGTCCTGTATAGATGTGAAGATGGCAGAAATATACATACCTAAAATTAGAATGTTGATGAGGTCCTTTGTTGATATGAAGGTGGTAGAGACACACACATAAAATCAGGCAGCTGTTTGGGTCCTTTATGAATGTGAAGGTGGCAAGAGCAAGTCGGTGGAGCTGGAGGATGTCAAGTTCCACCAGTGTGTTCGCCTGTCTCGCTTTGAGAACGACCGCACCATCTCCTTCATTCCTCCTGACGGGGAGTTTGAACTCATGTCCATCGCCCTAAACCACATGTGAGTGCTTAAACACACACCTGTGCTTTGGAATGGTCAGATAATAAAATGGTCATACACACAAAACACCACTCCTTTGTTGAGCAGATGGGATTTATACCTGCCTGTCTGTACAGGGAGTGTCCGCAGGAGAGGCCTGCGTACGCAGAAGAAGTCCAGTTGTAGGCTTCCTGTCCAAGGGAGGCAACTGCAAACTGTAAGTTTTTTCCTGTGTATAATGTCAGTGGAGTGATGAAAAAAAAAAAATATCTTTTTTGTCGTTCCAGGCTGTAAGAAAACAATCCTCAGTGTTGTTAAGGCTGTATTAAATAACAATTATTTATTGTTGTAATGCTACAGGAACAAAACATTCCTCAATGTTGTAATGCCCCTGAAAAAATATTCCTCACTGTTGTGATGCTGCAAAACAAAAACAAAATTGTGGCAGTACTGCTACTGAAAGTACTCAGTCCAGCCTGATTTGAGTCATAAATTTCCTCTGTCTTATTTTCTGTGTTACCTCAGTGGCATTGGCTTCTCATTCTGAGCCTCCAAGCTTGTCATAGTTTTCAGTCCCAGTTCCAACAGTCGGCAGGAAGCCATCAGTATGAAGTCATCATGAAGCAGGCTGCTAGAGGAGATACTGCACAGCTGTTGAATTGCTAATTCAGTAATGTTTAGTGGTGTCTGTTCCTGATCCAACATGCACAGGACACCATCTAGACTCCATAGGATAAGAGGATAAAAGTTATGGAGCTGGCGTGAGTGAGCATCCTCCAGAGGGCGCCACCATGTCTCCTTACTGACAATCCCCACAAACTTACCAACTCTGAAGATCTTGATAGGCACTTGCCATGGGCGTGGAGGTGCAGAGGAAATCAAAACCAAAGCCACTGCAAAAGGGGGTACGCACGACGTATCAGAATGAGAAAGGTGAAGATGAGAATGATGAAGATGAAGGTTTGGTCTTCCATTTTGGTCTGAGGCTATGTGACAGGGATGTATTCTCAGCTTCTTTACAGATTATCTTCTATTATCTCTACAGGCCCGGGACCTATAGACACCCCTCAGTGTTGGTCAGGAGATCTGAGCAAACGCTCTGAGAGAGGCAACCATGAAGTGGATAACACTCAGATGTGTGGCTCCAGTCTCTTCCATAGAAGCCCGTAACAGTCAGTGTGGGTAGGAGCTTGGGGGGGGGGGGGGGGGGGGGGGATCCTACACCATAGTGACTGCTTGTGTAAGACATTATTTTTTTTGTCCGTTTTTTTCTAATTAAGAATCATATCAATGTACTCTTTGTATGAATGCTAGCCATATTTTTGGGAATGTGCATTTTGATGTTTTAATGTGTATTGCAGACTTTATGAGAGACAGCGTGTGTTCATGCATATGTGATTGGCATGGTGTGTGTGTGTGTGTGTGTGTGTGTGTGTGTGTGTGTGTCATGTGACTCTTTTGTGCAATTATATTTTCCCTCAAGTCTATATGTTTGCCCCAAATGATTCGGTTGTGTGTTGTGTGTCAAACTGACATGTTAATGTTTGTGTGGTGACCATGGGGGAAATTGTAGTGTTTTATCTCTGAGAATGATTCTTTTTTTGAAAACTAGAACCTGGGTCAATTTTTGCGATCAATATAAATACATGATAATTTCTCAACTGCAAGGCAATATTTTGCACACACACACACACACACACACACACATGAAAAGAAAAAAAAAAAAAGAATTGTGACCAGGGCACCTCATGTCATGAAACGCCATGTAGCAAAAATCAGTTTTTGTCATCTGTGCAGACAAACTGGTATATGGTCTGGTATGATTTCAGTGTCCAAGTCAGTAATTTTCAATGCAAATTATTGTCCACTGAATACGTCAGTACAATGCATTAGCTGAGTAGCATAGCTGAATAAGCAAACAAAATATTTAACTTCAACAGAGATTTACCAGCTGCCCTGAAGCGGTTGGCATTGCAGACGCTCAGCTAGGAGGCCATGGATCCAATTCCCATCAGATCCATTTGTCTTAGGGATTTTTTTGCCCCCACCAGCTCCTGTCTAGAGTTGTGTTTGTTATGGGCTGAACTGGGAAGACTGGGACTACACAGCTGAGTTTCATCCTCTCGATGGATACGTCTCATGAGAGTGTTGCTTGAATTTCCTGACCAACTCTGCAGATGTCTGTATCTCTCAGCTCAGTGACAAAGCAGTTATTGTCTTCAGTGAGGGGCTTAGTAGGTGGTGTCCTGCGACAGTTGGATCAGAACACTTCCGAAGTAACTTGGCAGCAGAGCAAGTGTCTCCTCTGGTGGATTGCATCATGACAACTTACATGAACTGCTCCCTGTATATTCCTGGTGCTAAGGCTGTGGCAGGATGGACCAAGCAGTAGCTGTGGATGGCAAATTGGAATGAGTGGTGTGGGTGTTATGCAACTGAGGTGGCACAGAAGATGATGGACCAAAACAAGAACAACTTAAACAAAAACAAACAAACAAAAAGACTGCCAGGGATTGTCATCAGATTGAGCTGAAACTGATTCTTTCATGCATTTTGACTTCACCATCAGAATCAGTAGAAATACTTAACCCTACTCACTGTCAGTTTTAGTGCTGAAGTAGTATATTGTGGATTTAAAAGGTGACTGAAAAAAAAAAAAGGAACTAGAAAAGTCGAATTTGAGTGAGAAATTAATAAAACAATATTTCAGAAGTGGAGAAATAAAGAGTGCAGCAATGACCTTATCAAAAAGCAAATGGTTGCTCATAGCAGAGCTAGAAATGGAAGCAGAAATATACTTTTGTTCATGCCAGTCCTTTTGCTCAGAATGTACTGTTTAATTGGGTCTGATTGTTGTTATTCATCTGAAGAAATTCTGACAAACATTCAATAAATTGCATTCTTTTTTACTGTTCTGTTTTGTGGTTTACCGATGTAGTTTTGACACAGTTGATTATTGATGTGTCTGTGAGCGGACTGTTAACATGATGTTGTTGACATTGCCACAGTTGGAGGCTTGTTGCTCATTCAACAAAGGTCATGTGCCCACATTTTCAGCAAAAGTCATGTGCCTGTATTTTCAGCAAAGGGTATATGTCAACATTTTCAGAAATGCCTTACCTATGAATATGATTCTTAAAAAGAAAAAAAAAACCCAGGGATATTCCCCAAACTCCATTGAGTCCAACACGCCAAACCTATCATTGACAGTTTTTATTCAGAAAAGAATTCTAATTCAGAATCTGTTTCTTGTGAAATGATTGCAGACACACAGGTCCTGCTTTAAATGTCTGTGACAGTGTACTGATTTGATCCAGTTGAGTTTGGTTAGAGAAACTGACTGCCCAGGTTGTGTGTGCAGGTCAAACCCCTGATCTGGGTGGAGTCGGTCATTGAACGCCATGCCCACAGCCGTGTGGAGTACATGATTAAGTGGGACCCTTCTCTTGTCTAGAATGGTGACACTTGTGACATGTTTCAGTCATTATTGTCCCCCTTCACAACAGGCTAGAAGTATCATAACCAGTACAGCCCTTTATGTGGGCTTAAGAGATAATATTATGATAATTGCTTTGAGTGTGATTTTTGTTTAAAGCTGGAATATTTTTGTTTTTCACTATAGTTTTTTTTTTGTCTGTTCTTTTATTTGTATCTTTTGAGCAGTCATGTTTTCTTGTTATCAATGAATTTATTGTATTTTGGAGGAAGGGATGTATCTTTTTATCATTATTTATAGCTGTCTCATTGTGTCGTTCTATCTGTCATATCATTTATGATTTATTACTTATGACTGACTGACTTAACGTTAAAGATGAGAGAAAATTTCCATCGAGATTTATGGAGCATCGGTGATTATAAGGATAATACAGAAGGAAATAGATGGATTGATCTGATGATATTCAGAATAGATCAAAACAGTGCTATACATTCACTCAACTGTATATGAATCAAAATAATAGCTTGGGGAATGTCCCAATGATTCTTCATGCAGTGGCTGCTCACTGTGGTAGTATTTTCATGTTTCTAACTAAACCCAAGTCCAGGATATTCTGTGCTTGAAGCGCTTGTTTGAAGTGTTGGAGAATGGAGAAATTTATGCAAGTTGTGATGTGTCTTTTGCATGACGGGCTGTTGTTGACCTGACCAGGCCAAAAGTCAGTTCAAACGACGCTCCACAGCCAACAATGTGGAGCTGGTGATCCCCGTGCCAACCGATGCTGACACCCCCAAGTTCAAGACCACTGTGGGCAGCTGTAAATATGTGCCTGAAATCAACAGTGTCATCTGGAGCATCAAGTCCTTCCCAGTGAGAGTTAGAACATAGTGATGATGTCATTTCTTGTTGTTCCATGTGAGTTTGAAGTGGTGATGATGTACTTTTTTGTTCTTCTCTGTGAGTTAGAACATGGTGATGATGTCATTTCTTGTTCTCCCTGTAAAATAGAACATATTGAATAGGGTGATGATCTCATTTTTGTTCTTCCCTGTGTTGAAACTTGTGTGATGATACCATGGTGATGCTGTCATCCTTGTGAGTCAGGATATAGTAAATCATCTTTGTCCTGCATCAAGAAAAATAACATGTGAAGAAGAATGGCTTATGCATAAGGGTTTAATGTGACATAATATTTTTTTCATACAGATATTTTTCATGGAAAACATGTGGTGTTAGGCAATTAGTTTATCGTTAAACTTGTTCAACATGTGGCAGTTCTATGACTCATGTGTGTGTGTGTGTGTGTGTGTGTGTGTGTGTGTGTGTGTGTGTGTGGTGTGATGTGGTGTGGTGTGGTGTGATGTGTGTGTGTGTGTGTGTGTGTGTGTGTGTGTGTGTGTTTACATGGTGTTATGATATGACGTGTGAGTGTGTGTGTGTGTGTGTGTGTGTGTGTGTGTGTAACAGGGAGGCAAAGAATTCCTGATGCGAGCCCATTTTGGGCTGCCCAGTGTGGAGAATGAGGATGCAGAAGGCAGGCCCCCCATCAGCATCAAGTTTGAGATCCCCTACTTCACTGTGTCTGGCATTCAGGTAAACCATTCTGGTCGGTCAGTGACTTCATTTAAGAGTTTGAAAAATAAACAGATGATGGAACTTGATTCAATTACTCATATTAAGTCATGGGAGACAAACAGAATTGTCAGACATCTTTTGCACATGTCATTCTCCTTCTTGCTGTTTCTTTTATTTGTTTTTTTGTTTTTCTTTCCTCTTTAAATATCTCAGCAAAGTAATCATATTTTTCCTATGTGTAATTAAAAATATTTAGAAAGGTTGTCCCTTTTTTCTTTGCACATGTAAAGAAATAAATATCTCAGTAATCTTTTTTTTTCTCTTCTGTGTTACAAACACAGATCTCAGTAAGATATCCTGCTTTAGTTCTGTGTTTCTTAGAAACATTCTTATGTAAACTCTTTTCTGTTCTTTGTGTTATAACCCTCTTGGTCTCTTAATCCAGTTTTTCTTGTATGTGTAACAGAAAAAATCACTCTGGAAGTTAATCCCATTTCTCATGGATGTGTGGGACATATTTACAAATCTTTTTGAAGATAACCCTATTATGTGTGGAATGTAATTCTTTTTGTGTAAGAGATAAATACATAAGTGATTTAATCATATTTTCTCTTATATGTTATCTATAAATATCTAAGGTAATTGGTCATATTTTTGTTATATGTGTGAGATATAAATACTCCAGTGCAATAATCCTAGCTCCTTTCTGCATGGTAGATGAATTTATGAGTACAAAAATCTTGTTTTTTTCTGTATGTGTGATAGAAAAGTATATCAATCCTGTTTCTTCTTCATGTATATTAGATGAATAATTTAGTACAGTAATCCTGTTCTCCTTCATGTGGGCCAGATTATTATATCATAAGATTACCCTGTCTCCCTTTTTATGTGTCATTGATGAGAATATCAGTATGGTTATTCTGTCTCTTCTTTATGTGTGATTTTATGCATTAGTATGATTATCCTGTTTGTTCTTTAAGTGTGATAGATGAATACATTAGTAATTCTGTGTTTCTCCTTTTGTGATATATGTGATAGATAAATAAATCAGTTTGATATTCGTGTTTCTTCTTCATGTGTGATAGATACACAAATCAGTAAGATAATCATGTTTCTTTTTTATGTGTGATCAGTAAAACAGTAAGATTATCCTGGTACCCTTTAAGGCAAGAAGGTAGTCATATTTATCCTTTTCATATATGATACTATTACATTTTATTACTAATATATGAATAGATTAGTAGGGTGAAACTGTTTCAGTTTTATGTGTAATAAATAGATGTGTCTATAAGATTATCCTGTTTCTCTTTGATAAGATATAGATAAATAAATCAGTAAGGTGATCCAGTTTTTCTTTTATGTATGATAGATAAAGCATGTTAGTAAGATAATCCCATTTCTCTTTCATGTGTAAGAAATCTGTAAGATAATCCTGTTTCTCTTCTTCACATGATAGTTAAATAGGTCAGTAAGATATTCTGTATCTCCCTTATATGTGATAAATAAGTAAATCAGTACGGTTCTCTGGTTTCTACTTCGCGTGTAATAAGTGAACACAAAAGGTAATCTTGCTTCTTGTTTATGTATAGCACACAAATGAATAAATGAGATAATCATGTTTCTCCTTTATGTGCGATAGAGGAATAAATCAGTGAGGCAATCCTATTTCCCAGCGTTGAGGTAAATGAAGACCTTACCACACACTTTGTAAAGGGTGTGCATAAATGGTACAAGTTTGTGACAAAGAGAATCATGCTGTGTACACATTTGGCAAGGTGGCATTTTATTAGAGTGTAATGTTTTCCTGTTACATACACAAAAAGGAATTGGATATCAATCCATTCCATTCCACATCTGTATCGGTGCTTAACCAGTTCCTTTGATCCTCTCTTCTCTTACAGGTGCGTTATCTGAAGATCATTGAGAAGAGTGGGTACCAGGCACTACCCTGGGTGCGATACATTACTCAGAATGGGGACTACCAGCTCCGAACCAACTGATTCAGGAGGGGTCCTGGTATCCAAAGGGGAGACAGGTCATGTGAGCGGAATCAAAGGAATTGAGTTGTTCCTCTTGGCTGTGCAATATTTAACATGGTTGTGCTTGAAATTCCTTCAGGGCAGTCAGTGGTTTGTCAATTGGTGCAAGCATCTGAATGTTTTTGTTTTTCTTTTTTGAAAGCAAAACACGCAAATTAAATTATTGAGAGTAAAATGATTGGATAAATGCTATTTACTAATATAGACATGTTTTTTTTTATACCAAAAAAAAAAAAAAGAAATGCTTAATTTTTTTAAAATTGGATAGGCTTATTGAAGAATTTGTATGCTACATCATGTGAAAAAAGACTTTACTATCAGATACATACTTCATTTATAAAAAGACATTGTTGTTACATACATATGCACATGGATGTAAAATACTGGATATATCTTTTATGATCAAAATATTGAAGTAAAACCTCAAGTACACTTTACATGAAGACAGCAGTGTTAAAATGAGGGTTGGCACAAATGAAGTGATTGGTTCCCACTTCCCACAGCTCCCTGAACCTTTGCCTCATGTCATAATGATGATATACAACAACCCATAATCATAATTTTTCAGTTGATAAGGGAGTAAGTCGTTTAGGCACCTCCACAAAATCTGATGATTTTGTCAAGAAAGCATGGCCGCATATGCGTACCATAGAATAGACCCATTGTTTTTGTTGACAAACAAAGGAATGAAATAAAACAACATGGCAAGGGTTTTCTTCTCCAGGGAAGTATGGTCCCCTGAAACCCATAATATATGGCAAGGCTGAGTGCTATGGACAAAGCATGAGTCCCAGGAGACCTATGATGTACAGCGAGGTTTTATTTATTTAGTGAAACTGTGTGGGTCCTTGGGGATCCATTACGTACAGCAAGGGGTTAGTGCTTCAGAAAAAGAATGGGTCCCAAGAGACCCAGGATGTTTGGCACAGCACTAAGTTTCAGCAAAATCATGGGTCCCGGGAGACCTATAGTATATAGCACAGCAATAATGCTTCAGCAAAAATCTTGGGTCCCAGGAGACCTATAGTATATGGCACAGCAATAATGCTTCAGCAAAAGTCATGGGTCCGGGAGGAGACCTATAGTGTATGGCACAGCCAACAATGCTTCAGCAAAATCATGGGTCCCGGGGGAGACCTATAGTGTATGGCACAGCAACAATGCTTCAGCAAAATCATGGGTCCCGGGAGACCTATAGTGTATGGCACAGCCAACAATGCTTCAGCAAAATCATGGGTCCCGGGAGACCTATAGTATATGGCACAGCAATAATGCTTCAGCAAAATCATGGGTCCCAGGAGACCTATAGTGTATGGCACAGCCAACAATGCTTCAGCAAAATCATGGGTCCCGGGAGACCTATAGTGTATGGCACAGCAGTAAGGCTTCAGCAAAACCATGGGGTCCTGGGAGACCTATAGTGTATGGCACAGCCAACAATGCTTCAGCAAAATCATGGGTCCCGGGAGACCTATAGTGTATGGCACAGCAATAATGCTTCAGCAAAATCATGGGTCCCAGGAGACCTATAGTGTATGGCACAGCAGTAAGGCTTCAGCAAAACCATGGGCTCTCAGGAGACCTGTAGTGTGTATACATGGCAATAATGCTTCAGCAAAACCATGGGTCCCAGGGGACCTATAGCGTATACATGGCAATAATGCTTCAGCAAAACCATGGGTCCCAGGAGACCTATAGTGTATGGCACAATAAGGCTTCAGCAAAATCATGGGTTCCAGGAGACCTGTCGTGTATACATAGCAATAAAGCTTCAGCAAAATCTGGGTCCCAGGAGACCTATAGTGTATAGCACAACAATAATGTTTCAGCAAAATCATGGATCCCAGACCTATAGTGTATGGCACAAAAATAAGACTTCAGCAAAATTATTGGTCCCAGGAGACCCAGTATGTATGGCAAGCATTAGTGCTTCAGAAAAATCATGGGTTTGAGGAGACCCATGATGTAGGGCAAGGGATTAGAGTTCAGAAAAATCATGGGTTCAGGGAAAAATCATCAGAAAAATCATGGGTTCGAGGAGACCCATGATGTAGGGCAAAGGTTCATTTTCACAGACAGCGTGAGTCCCTGGATACCTACGACATATGGCATCCAAAATTTTAGGCGACGGCCGGAAAGGTTAAGTGCATTGCCACAGTTTTGGGGGCTTTAATGATTTGCCCAGTTATGTTACTGGAAAAAAAAATTGAACTTCGATTATTTTAATCATTTTATTTGTATGTAGGGCTGGCCAGGAATCATTCAAGACCCCTAAAAATGCAGCAGTAGCCTTTTTCTTGTTACAATATGCTTTTACTATTAGAGATGAGAATCAGAAAATGAATGATTTGAGCTATCATTCAGTTTACATGCTAACTTCTGTTGGTACTCATCTAGTCTCTTCACTTTGGTGAAAGTGTTCAAAATCTCAGATCATTTATGGATTAAAAAAAAAGTGTCAAAATTTGGTCTCTGGGATCAGTAGATGTATCTAACTAATTGCATCGCTGATTTACATGTCTGAAAAAAAAAAAAGACTACTGACAAAATAGTTCCTTTTCAGGTCCAGTTTGTTGTCTGCAGAACTTGCAACTTTAGTGTTATCTATGTCCCATTTCAAGTTCAAATTGGTAGAGTCAAAATGTTAAAGTTTGAGGTCTGCCATTTTTATTATTATTATGAAATTAACTATGTTCAGCATGCATATAACTTTAAAATATTCAACTATGTTGCATTTCAACTTTTTGTATTCATGTTACAGTTTCAGGGCCCATGATTATGGCTATACTCTTGGGGCAACCTTAAATCTGCCAACCTTCAAGAAAATTTAAGTTCTGTTGAAGTAAATAGACTCGACTGACCGTAAATCAAAATACTGAGGAAGTGGAGAGGGATGATTGAAATTACTTTGGGGGTCATGATTCTGTTGACAAAGAGTGTGCTGGTTGTCCACAGAAAAGCACATTTTATCCGCTGCACACACACACACACACACACACACACACACACATACATATTTTGTGTGGAAATAGAACACAGAGAGAGAGAGAGAGAGAGAGAGAGAAAAGAATGAGTGACACTGCCCATCCAACCATATAGAATTATAATGGTGCAGATAATATCCCCGACATTTGCGTTGAAGTGCTGCTTTGTATGTTGAAAAAAAAGATGAATGAAGGAATGTCACCCCCAGACACACAATGTCCGCACCATATGTGTACAAGTGTATGTATATTGCACTTGTGACTCAATGTAAATATGTGTATATGTGTACAATGTACGAGTATGTTGTTTTTTGTGGAGCAGTCCACTTTATGAAGCCTCATTGTCAATAATATTAACAATATATACTGTATTGTTTTGTGTTCAGTCTTTTTCACACACACATGTATTCACATGCTATCATATTTGTTTGCCAGTTTATCCCATTTCATTCAAGTATCGTTCAGACCATTTGCATATTTTGAGGCGAGTGCTTTCCCAGCAAGATCCAGGAGAAATGTGTATTGCAAACAGTTTGCTACTTTTAAAACTGAAAATGGCAGCAAAACCCATTAAATGAACAGCGATTCTTTCCTTTCCTGGCTGCTACCACCCCCCAACCTACCCTCCTCCCCCCCCCCCCTCTTTTTTTTTTTTTTTTTTTTTTTTTTTTTGTCTTTTGACCTACAGTTCTTTTTAGAGCCTGGAGACTGGTTCCTAGTATCACAACATTTTCTTGACAATGTGAGATTCATGCCAGTTTTGCCGGTTTCACACCGAGACAAGGTGTTTGCATTGTTCACCACATCCGACTCTGTATTTCATTGTTGCTTTAATTGTCAGTGCCTGCTTTTAATGTTTCCTGCCTTTGACCCGATGCGTTCAATTGTTGGAGGTTATTATTATCACACACCTTTTTCAGCATTTTCTGTTACGGGATACAAAGTTGTTGTCATCGACTAGTGGTACTTTTTGTGTGAATAGCGGACAGGTAATAACCTGTCACTGCCTTCCTAGGGAGATAGGGGATTGGTGGGTCATAAAGAACATCGAGGAAAGCCAAGATGTATTGGTCATAAAAGTGATAGTTCTGTGTCAACTATGTTTCTGCCTCCAAGGAATCAGTGTTTACTCCTGGTAGGGTAAAATGCATTTATTGATGTTTATGTAGACAAAAGGTTTATGACGAAGAAAGTGTGTTTACTCCTGAGGTGCAGCTATCAGTGAATATATTGACAAAAGCAGCAGAAGATGAGATAGATTAGCACGTTTTTCTCTGTACCTTTGCTACAGTTAATGGAATTATCAAAACATTGCAGCTAAAATCCTCTGAAAAAACAAAAACAAGAATAGGACAAAGTGTTAGGCACTCTTAGAGCCTAGCGTCTTCTTTTAATGCTGAACAATACATGTGCAATAGGTCAAGTCTCAATGCTTTGTGATGTGTGTGTGTGTGTGTGTGTGTGTGTGTGTGTTATCTGCTTTGTGATGCCAAATGCTAGAAAAAGACTTTAGGATCGAAGAAACCTAATACCTTGTCCTGTTCTTGTTCTTACCTCGTCTTCTCTCACTCTAGGTGAGTTGTAATTCCAGTGTTGTAAAAATTCTTTCCACCCACTTCTGCCCATGTACTCCGTATCATGCTTCCTGGGTTGCCCACATCTAGAGACACCAGTAAGCCATTATGTCTCTTGCATTAAAATGTGAAATGTAGGAACTTGTCAAAAACATCATTACCTATTTGTCATCTGATTTTATGTATTCATTTATTGATGTGAATTTTGCAGATTGAAAAGTTTCAGAAAACAATCAACTACGTAATTCGAAGTACACATTTCTATTGACCCATACTCTATATATATTCCCAGATCTCGCTTTTGACTACACTCCCGACTGTGCGAGTCTCTCACAACCTACACGTTTCATTCTCTACCGTTGATAGGTCTTCCGAGACCAATACTATTTGTTATCATTATTGAGAGTGTTTGTATAATACTTGTTCTTGATTAGAGACGAAGCTTTAAGCGGTTTGCAATCCATGCTGTCATTTACATAATGGCTACTTACATAGGTAGAGCCGACTGAAGAGATGCCTATTGGTGCTACATTCCGTCGTTTCCCCGTCACATTCATTGTAGGTGATGGTCTCTCGTACTCGTTCTGTCCATTGTTTCACATGTGTATACATGTCAGCCATGCTATTGGCCAAACTGGCCATATCTTGCAAAAGTTTAGAAGTGGAATTTAAGTTTGTGCCAGAAAGTATGCACCTGTTTACACACAGAATCTGGGTTTATCATCTCATTCCCAGGGCTTTTTGGGTAATGGAGTAAGAATCGGTTAACTCAGAGAGAAAATTTCTCCTGTAGTGAAAATGGCTTGACAGAGATTTAAACTGAGTGAGGTATCCCAGCCCCTGTTTTTAAAAAAACAAGACCTGATTGAAATATACAGATCATGATAGCAATGTTGGGAGTGTATAGTCAAAAGTGGTAGCAATGTAAAGAATAGACAGCTTCTGAGAAAAAGCAAACCGTTTATCCATTGGATGGACTGCCACAGGATGAAATGGCAACAGGTATACTTCATGGTTTTCCCTGACAGAGGCTGAGAGAGGCATTTGGAACAGCCCTGGAATATCATGAACCATGTCTCAGAATTGAAAGAAAAAAAGATGGAAAGTACTTTCCGAATTTCCATTGATGTTTTGAATGCTTACGCTTGTATTCTTGATTTCAGTAGGCCACCTGATCTTGTGATTTTTTTTGAAAATTTTAACATCTGTTGTATTTGCAACAGTATGTAAGGGACAGCGTTTCCTTTCAGCGTGTGTCAAACTGTTGCTTGTTGTGTTCACTGTTCAGATGCCAATCACTGTTACTAAAGCATTCCTTTCAGCAGCTATTGAACTTGTTTCTGGTATGATTATTGAGGTGTGTGAGTATTGAAAGGGTGAGAGAGATAAATAAATAAATAATATATATATATATATATATATATATATAGGCGAAGAGGTTATGGGTTGAGTCCCATCAGTCATTTAATTAATGACATAATTTTTCAGCTGGGACCTACACCTACCCAGAGGCGAGTTTGCTGTTGGCTCAAACTGGAACACTAGAACCACATGGTCAAGTTTCATTCTCTTGATTATGGGTCTCCATGTGTATGATTATCACATTTGCTGACCAAATCTGCCAGTATTTGTGTATCTCAGGCCTAGCTGATGCCCTGGATATAAATTCCTCTCCATGTAAGCATGTGTTGATATCAGCAAGTGCATGAGGACTGTCATAGCGCCATCCTTGTAATCAGTTGTGATCTGTTATATCCATGACAAGAAGTGGTGTTAATGAAAGACAAAAACAGCAGCTAGGATTGTTACTGTATCCTTTTGAAAATACATAGATTTTTCTTAAATTTGTTTACTCCAAATTCATTATTTCTAATGTAAGACCCATGCCCAGGGTTCATTGAGTAATTCTGTGGTTTTTCAACTTTACTGGAGACACGTGTCCATTGCGACACTAGAATCAGTGAATCGCGCCCACGTCTTGACATTGCATGCATTAAAAACCATTTAAACAGAATTTGAAAACAAGAAAAGTCTCAGGGCTGGAGTTCATGTGAGAACTGACTGACAGAGACAAGAGAGAGCTCCCTCGTCTGTCAGGTGTACAATCAAGCAGGTGACCATACTGCAGGGAATGCACAGTAAGGCCTGGGTGAAACAAAAGGAAAACACACAATAGGGGGAAGCATTTTAAGTTCAGCTGCTCCGGCTGGTTTCTAACAGCTGGCTAAAATGGACTGTTTCAAACTTAAAAGATTTTTTTGTTCTTTTGTTTGTTTAAATTTTGCTGCTTCGATGTTGAAATAATTCACATTTTGTGTTAAACAGTTTTGGATCAAGCAGAAAGAAACGTATGCTGATAGGGCTTAGAGTACCTGTATGCAAGTATACAGCCAAGTGCTCATGTCAGGGCATGCAATCACATGAAAACAACCAAGCATATCAAGCCGTTTACTTCCAAGAGCACACATGCACTGCTTTTCTCACAGTTACTGATTCCATACATCACCTTTCAGATTGTTTGAGAGTCATTTATTCTCTGGATCAAGTTCTTTTCTGCTGATATTGCTAATAATTAGTGCACGTCCATGATTTATCCACAGAGCTTAGACCTAAACATTCACAAATGCAGATGTCTGGATATTCATTAATGGAACACGTAGCCTATGGCAACCCTAACCTCTTGATACCCCCCTCTTTTCTCCTCCTACACACACACCTCATACTAAAGAAAAACAAGACAAACAAACAAAAAAAAAAACCCACCAGCAACAAACGGGGCGGAATATGAACTCCCTACCCTCTCCACTGTACAAGAGTGTTACATCAATCCTTGTCAATGACATGAATCCAGTCTACATCAGACACTGTCAATGAACGAGATACAACACATCCATTTCAAATGATTCAAGTTCTAAGTACAATAGCAGAAAAACAAAAAAGCAAACAAACTGTGATGAACAGCAATGTTATCTTTTCACACCATTCCTGCAACTTCAACTACATCTCTACAGGTGATGTTGTTATTGTATCCTGTAGACTTGATACATGTGTACCTGAACTGAAACACAATTTAAACATTGAGTGGAAAAAGGAGGGCCTGTTCGACAAGACCCATTGTTTCCAGATCTAGAAATGCCTAACTTCAATGATAAAAGGCACAATCTCGTTTTCTTTTTTCTTTTCAATATTTCAATAAATAATCATAATCATCATTACCTTCATCATACTGAACGATCACAAGTACAGTTAATTACACACTTGAACCCATCATATGAAATATTCATAAGACTTTTTACAGCAAACAACCTGGTTACCAAATGGTGCATCTTTTTGATCTGCTAACAGGGAAACACAGAGTGCAGCCTTGGCCAGGAAGACGGGAAGAATGTCTGCCTGTGATGCTTTTTCAAATTTTTTTTTTTCCTGGACAGCAAATGACTCTCAAATAATGGAGAAAACAGACTTCAAATAAAGACGGAAAATTGAAATCAAACTAAGAGAATGCTTGCTACGAGAAAAAGTTATCAAGAATGCTTGCTATGAAAAAAAGCTCATCGATCTTACATTGAGAACATTTAAATAAGAAAATACTATCAAACTGAAACACGGAACACCTGGACGAGAAGAAACTGTCAGGAAGAAAAAAATATTTTTCTGTTCTAGTTTTACCCTCACTCAGTTGCTGTCTCCCTAGAGGGAATCAAAGTGTAAGCCTTTGTCCATGCCTTTGATGGAGACCACCTGACCCACACTCATCATCAGCCACTGGGGCACAGAGATTAGCATTGTGGATTCTCGGCTGGGAGGTTGTGGTACGTCTATTCCCGTCATAGCATGCATTTGTGGAATTTTTCAGTCACAACTGGCTCCAAGTTCTTCAAGTTGAGATTGCTGATGGTTTAGTTGGAAATACTGAAACCACACAATCAAGTTTCATCCACTTGCTCAAGTTTCCTGACCAACACTGGGCCAGTTTGATCCCGTGACACATTATGAAAGTAAGTGTAGAGTGTAGCCGTAGCCTGAAGTCTCCCACAAGAATGAAATTTCAAGGCACCATCATCTCATCCTCACTGAAAAGCATTTTTTTACAAAAAAGTCGCAAATTCTTCTGCTCTCAAGATAACCTCAGCTTTGGTTTCCTCTGTGTATCGATGTCCTCAGTGAATTTGTGTCAACGTTTGCCAGTATCAGCGAGTTCAGGAACTGTCTTTGGATGACATGATGATGCTCTCTAGATTGTAATGCTCACAACAATGCTGGCTCTGATTACTGTTGCCAGTAGTGCCTAGCAGGATGCTGTATGAGAACAGACATCACTAAACACCACTGAAAAGACTCTGCAGATGTACAGCATCTCCTCTGAAGGGTTGCCCCATGGCAACTTGATACTGACAGCTTCCTGTGGATCACCTGCGCAGAGACCGAGGTGGGTGGACTGTGGATCTGTTTGGGAATCTGGAATGAATGGCATGGGGGGACTACCACTGAAGTCGTGTGGAAGAGCTACTTACATTATTTTATATCATACAAGGAAATCCAACCCTCCTCTGGCCTTTTGGCTGAAGGAAAAAATGACGGAGCTCCACAGAAGCAGACGCATGAAGAGAGCTCTCTCCAAACCTCCCATTGTTGGTGAGCGTAACTGTCGCAATCTGAGGAACCTTCTGATGCCCAGCAAACCACCAGCAGTGCAACATCAAGCATCTGCCAGAGATTCATTGGTACCAGGTTGCTTCAAATGCACAGCTAAACGATGTGTTATGTGCAAGGAACACCTGGAGGAAACGACCTCGTTCACGAGTGTTTGCACGGGTCATCAGTTCCAAATAAGGGACTCAGCTACGTGTAAAAGTACCAAACCTAGTGCACCTGCTCACCTGTGGACATTGCCAGGATGTACAGTATGTCGGTGAGACGGGAAACTGCCTTCGAACACGCTTCAGTGGTCATCGCTCTGACATCATCAGAAAGCAAGATACATTTGTAGCACGCCATTTCTGTGGACCTGGACACTAGCTGTCAAATTTGAAATGTTGTGTGATTGAACTCATAAAGACCACAGATGCACAGAAAAGAAAAGACAGATAGAGGATGTGGAGACACAAGTTGAAGACCAACTACCCTTTTGGTCTCAATGTGTGGGATTATTTGGTTCAGCGAAGGGCAAAGTTCCCAGGGCAGATTGTTCATGTGAAACCAACTAATCCCACACATTGAGGCTTCACCAGGCATCACTATTTATCATACAGTAATGAGGGGGGGGGGGGGGGGGATTAATGACGTAAAAAACACACATTACATCAACTAGTTTTGACGCCGACTTCCATGGTCAGCTGAGGAAGGTTCGCAAAAATCGAAAGCGCTTCTATAAAATGCTTTGGGTGTTTTTTTTTTTTTTTTTAATTTCTTTTTATTATACAAGGATATCTTTATATCGTTAATGTGAACAAGACAAAATCTTGCTGAAGGTGCCAGTCACTCTGCTTAGATTTTGTATCCAGATTAAACAGAACAGTAACAATCCCATGTCACTAAGAATTTGTATGAAAAATTTACATTTTCACCGTCTCTTTGCTGGATCACACACACACACACACACACACACACACACACACACACAAACTGTCATGTTATAAATCAAAATGAGAGAAAAAAAAAATAGATAACGACTTTGTTGAACAAACAGGAGAGAATTGGCCAGAGGCAGAAAATGACTATGGGGTCCATACAGCAATACATATACCACATTCCCTGATATTATTTCCAGCCTTTTCTCACACCAAAATATGATTTGAAAAATGGGACAAGAAGCTGAAACAACAAAACATTTTTTCCCCCTGCAGGCATCCCTTGCAAATGACAATGTTCCATAAAAGAAAGTATACAATAATTCTTGACATGATACCAGCCCAGTCAAAATACAAGGGTTTCTTAAAGAATATTGTATTTTTGGATAAAGTCTTAGTTTCAAACAGAAAGTAAATTGAAGACTTTAGTCGGGACCGTGATCTTGTAAACATTTGTGCTTGTGCGCTTTTTCATGGGTGTTGTTCAGCACATTCTCAAATTCCCTGACTTTCCCCTGACCTTTAGACAAAATCTTACTTTCTCACAACTTTTTATATGTCTGGGGGGGGGGGGGGGGGGGGGGGGGGGGGGAACAGAAAAAAAAAAGCTAACATGTTTTTTGATTTGTCCAGTTTTCCCTGAGCTGCATAGACTCTGAACAGTGTGTACAACACAAAGAAAAAAAAAATAATCATAGTCTGTCATTCCACATCTGTGAATGCTTCATTTTGCCCCTGGCAACAAAGCTGTTGTAATTCTGAAAGCACTCTCACAGATACACTTCCATGTGCACATGCCCCACCTCCTCCTCTTCTCTTGATCATCTTCCACATCCCAAATCCCTCTGCTACCCACACTACTAAACATTCACATGCATTCACACATATGCCTACTCACTCCCCTTCCCAAATACATAACACAAGATGCTACATTCACTCATAGAGAGGAAGATACAAAGGAAGGAGGGGTGGAGTATGTAATGCTGGCATTCACCTGTTATAATACGAGTGCCAGAGCGATACATGAGACTACATAACAGCAATGAATGAAAATACAATGGCATTTGATTATTTTGTTATTTTTGAGAACAGAGAGAGAGAGAGGGAGAGAGAGAGAGAGAGAGAGTGTGTGTGTGTGTGTGTGTGCATATATGTAACTGGGGTGACAAGGAAGGGATCAGGTACCAGAGCATGCAAATTCATTTTTGCTGATGCTTTCACAATGACTACTACAGTGTTTTAGCCAGGAAGTTCAAAATCATTCACAAATCTAGAAATCACACATATGGCTGGTTGGTAAAATGGTACACAAACATGCAAGCACACACACATCCACATACACTCACTATGCTGTATTCAGTCTAACGTACCTCCATTTTCTGCCATCACCTCAATTTTGCATCACCCACTTATTACGTCTTATGACTATTATCAGACAACATTGCTATAAAGTCTCTCAACAGTGAAAGCTTGTTTGTGTGTGTGTGTGTGTGCAGGCACAAGAAGTGTTCTGTTTTGGTTATGCTTGTGTGTGTGTGCCCACATGTCTGTGAGTGAATATTGATGACATTTATATATCTATCTATCTGAAGAATGATGACATTTATATAAATCTGAAGAAACACCCATATTCTACAGGTTCTCAAAAAGCTTAATGTGCTAATCTGTATCGAAGGTTTGTGCTACGCTGAAAAATCAGATGAAATGTATCTTCCTGATCTGGGGTTTGTAGTTCTCATCACCAACAGTATGATCAGCAATGCTTCTTCATTTTCTGAAGAAAAGATGTAATATTTAATTGAAGTATATCTTGTTGAGAAGTGACCAAAGAGAAATTGTTCTGAAGCTACTAAAGTCATTCTGAGCAGATAATACAAATAGAAAACCTATGAATCCCACCTGCTGATTAGTTCAGATTTTATGCCAGAAAATGACTTAATTTTGACAAAAATTACAACATACATTGCATCATAACCATTTTTCTCCCCACAAAAATTCAATAACTGAAGATGAACATATATTGTCACAAAATTTAGGAGGCCTTTTCTCGAAATCTTGAATTCTAGTCAATTCCAACGGTTCAGACAAACCAGAGATGAGCATGTAAAACCACTGAACATATGGGTCAATTAAAAAAGCTGAAAATGTTGCATTGTTGGCTAACTATACATTTCAACTTCTTAGTAAATGCTCTCACTTACGGACCAGCGGTTTGCACAAACTCATCATATAAGTTGATTTGAACGTGATTGAATGTGAAGACGAATAACTTCATAGCCATCTCAAAGGTATGATTCTAAGCTGCTCTATTAACTTAAGTCATTATGGTAACTGTGGAACAACGTTAAAAAAAATCAAATCAAACACAGTGAAATGAAAGATGATTTTCAGAGGCTAGGGATATCATTTGTACAGAGGGAGTCCTGAGAAAAAAGGAACAAAAACAAACAAACAAACCGGAAGCCAGCTGAAAAAGGGAAACAGACAGAACAGTCAGGAGTCACACACACTGGAGATGTTGCATTACTTTTAACACCGAGTCTGTAGACTGCAACATCCTTTTTTTTTCTTTGAAAGAAAGGCAATAAACATCCATAAGAGTACAAAAGGACTAGAAAGGAAGATCAGAGTTTCTATTGCAAAGACAAATATCTACACACCATCCGAACTGTACAGGTTACACAAGATGATGAGTCACAGCTCAGTTCCCCACCAGCCTTCATCGATCAACAGATGCTAACAGGTTATTGTTCTAACTTCACTGCCAATACTGTTGTCTGTCCTCCACCCCTTCTTCATGTTAATCACTGCTGCGGATTTAGGGTACTGTCAATTATCATTCACTGGCTGCACTCTTATATACCCCCCTGTTTAGTCAATGGGCAGTAAGAAAAAGGGCTACATATTTAGTGCCGGGGTAGAGGGGTGGGGTGGGGTTGGGAGGATGGAGGAGGGTGCTCGGGGGAGGGTTAATGGGGGGCAGCATAGGCTCCCCTTGGCAGGGTCAAGCGGCACAACTCGTGTAAAAATGAAAGGATAATGCCCGCTTGAGCTGTAGGTTCCCCCTCCCTCCACCCACTGATAAGGCGCTGAACAGTCACTGCACGGAACTTTCCACAGTTTCAACATGCACTGCAATAAAATAAAATTGCTCTGAAAAAAAAAAATTGCCAACTACCTTGCCCACCTGAGAGCGGCCCCTTGATCAGTAAAGGCTACAGTAAAACTGTCGGAATTTTTCACAAAATGCAAACACACCAACTTAACACGGTACACAATATCCTGATTATAACTACTCCAGTAAAAGCAATTGGACAAAGCATCAAAAAACAACAAGTTCAGTTATAATCTTATGATGGACTCTGTGCTAGTGTGTCACAGTATGCGTGTGTGTGTGTGTGTGTGTGTGTGTGTGTGTGTGTGGAGGGCATTTGCACATGAATAATGTGCATGCGTGTGCACAGCTCACAGCTGAATTTGTTAAAATACCATGTTGAAGATTCCTGTGTCATTTCATACACTTTGTTGCCATTCAAGGGAACCACATTCATTAACAGACACACACATGGCCTGCAAAAACCACCCTCCAGAACAAACCACAGACCTTTAAATCTTGCTCTGAATGAGAGGGAGTTAGTTGCCGCCAAGGACACAGATACAGTACAGGTCTAGACACAATGCATTTCGACCTCTTGGGTCTTCTTCAGGCGAAAAACAGGTAACATTTAAGACAGTGAAAACGAAGAGAGAGAAACCGCTTATCTTCTCCTGTTTGCCTCACGATCAAAATGCTACCTTGCCCACCTGAGTGGCCCCTCAACCAATAAGGTAGCATGTTGATCGTGAGGCGAACAGGAGAAGGCAAGTGGTTTCTTGTTCTTCGTTTTCACTGTCCTAAATGTTATTTCATTTTGCTTGAAGAAGACCCAAGAGGTCAAAATGCACTGTCCTGTACTCTGCTTGTCTGTGTCCTTAGCGGTAACTAACCTCCCCTCTTTCTAAATTTTGCTTCATTTTCCGCCCTCAGTCACTCCGTTTTCAATCTTGCTCTGAATGCAAAATTTGGCGCAAAATCATAGAGACTGAAAAACAATCTGACATGAGCCTCTTAAATCTGCTCCTGCCACAACATGCTTTCAGTACTTTCATGTTCTGTTCACTTCCCTTGCTAGAACGACGTTTGGTAGAACAGAAGCATCTTGCTTTGAATCACTAAATCCAACACAGGTGTAAAAGAGCACTGCTTGTATCTTGATGGCAACGTTCTTTGGTCCTCATCTTGAAAAGCTTTACATGACAAGCATACAATGGCTTCAAACAAAACGCCAATCAGCCTTTGTTAAATCATGCTTTACATGACAAGCATACAATGGCTTCAAACAAAACGCCAATCAGCCTTTGTTAAATCATGCAATGTTAAGGCCATCATGCCTTCAATCAATCATACACTTCATTCCAGTACTACAGAATTTCAAACATTTGTTTTTAAGGAAAGAGAGATCACAGATAGTAGCCAATAATAAAGCAAGAATTGTTCAGAACATATGAAGCACTGAAATAAATGAACAAAACAATGTATTAATACCCACCCACCCACCGCCCCCTACTCCCCTTCCTATCGCCCACGTACAAAAACTCAAATCTACCTGGCTTATTCTTTTCTCTGTTACACCAATTCCATGGGAAAAAGACTGGTCAAACTGATAGTATTCCCTGAAAGTCAACAACACAAACACAACATAGCAAATAAAGAACCAATATCATATTTGACTGGGTACTTGCACAATGGAATCGTCTTTGACGGCTGCAAGAGTTTCACTGACCTATGACTTCACAAGAGTAGAGAATAATGTTCAATCCCAGTGGACTGACGAGCTATGCTTGAGCAAAGAAGAACAAAGCATAGCTTGGTTTGCCAGGACCTGGTTTGTGATTCACAAAAACAATTTTTTTTCTAGTTTGTTTTAATTGCACCCATTTCCGTCATTTTAGCGAACACGGGACCACAGAAAATCTCTACACAATGTCTGTATGTAGGACCAGCAGCATCATGTCCATACCTCATAAAAAAATTCAAATAATGTAACTGGTTTTCCACATGTCAACAAAATCAAAGAAAAAAAACCAACAACAAAGCAAAACATAACAAACAGAAACCACACACCATCCGTTGTATCCTATCACACACACACATACTCGCACATACACACACACATACACACAAAGCATGCACCACTAGTCCCAAGCTGATCAAGTCCAGTTAGTGTTCCCAGCTGGCGGGTCATGAGTTCAATTCCCAGAGCTACTTACTTGTGGAATTTTCCTGCCCAGAGTGGCTCTTACCCTGAGCTCAGTATGCTACAGACTTAGCTGTGAAGACTGGGCTCATACAGTTCAGTTTCATGTACTTAATCATGTCTAGTTATGATTAGAAGTGTTGCTCAAATTTCCTGACCAATATAGCTGGTGTCTGCATCTCTTGGGCCTGGCAATGCCAGGATATATTTTGAATGTAAGTGTAGATTAGTGCCCTGTCATGCAGTCTCACACTCAGACTGGAATAGAACTGTAGCATCATCTTCACCATCTCATTCTTGCCCTTCAGCCTGCTCTCATGGTGACCTGTTTCCACATCTATGCCATTGAAGAGTTCATGTCCAGGTTGCTGGTATCAGCAACTTTATGGGGACTGTCGATGGAAAGACGTGGTGGTACCCACCGGAGGGGGACGCTTGCTCACACTGGCTCCTGATGAAGGAATTATTGTTGTCAGTCTGTGGCTTAGAAGGTGTTGTCAGACGTATGTTGGATCAGAACCAGCACCACTGAACATCACCAAAGGGACTTGGCAGAAGTGCATTGTCTCCTCTCTGGTTAGCTGCCTCATGGCTTGACGTTAACTGCTCCCTGCAGACTGTTGGTGCCTTGGCTGCTTCGGGACAAGCTGGGATGTGGCTGTGGACCAGCGGTAAGAATGAGCGATGTGGGGGGGGGTAACACCAGTGAAATGGCACAGATGGTAAGACAGAAAAAAATGGCGAATGAGCGTTTCCAGAGAACAACGCTGGCCAACAAACTTTCACCTACTGGAGGAGACACAGGTCACAGGTTCACCGACTGATCAGCAATTACTGGCATACCCACTGACTGGCCCACATACATTATGAGCAGAAGATTAGAGAAAGGAGAAACTGGAAAATGAATCTCACACACACAAACCCAACTTTTTTTTTTTTTAAATTACCCTTAGTTTTACTGGCAAAATAACAGATAATGTGATAAATCAAAATGATGGGGGGTGGTGTCTGGAAGGCCCAACAATGTGAACATTCCTTATTTGTGTATCCTCCCCCCCCCCCCCCCCCCTTTTCTTTTCACTCACCCCTGTCCTCCCAGTAACAAGGCACATGCCTGGCATTCCCTGACCCCATGCAGCCTCCACTCTTCACAGAGAACAGTCATCTCCAGTCTGAGGAGAAGGCAACAGTCGTGACAGCTGTTCCTGTTCATGCGGACTTGCAGGGAGGGACACCTAACAATATGGAGTCTTTTGCTTGCCTGCAGGACCACTGTGTCACGAGATGTACTACATGAAATGGTGAGCTCTAAAAAACCATCTGCACAACCCAAGAAAAGCGTAGCTGTGTGAACAGTTTATGTGCACTGCTTGGACATGCCTGTGTACATGAATGAAACATTAGCAACAGCCAAAGCATGTACTGAGGATACATATATGCTAATGTTTATGTCAGGCATTATGATTGTATTAGTATGTGCGGCTGCATGAAACACAAACTTCACGATCAATCATGCATAAATAAAAAAAACATAAAATGACAAAAACAATCATTTGCATTGTTAGTTTTCATCAATATGACTCCTCACACAGAAGAGCATAGTGTCTCTTACTGGCTTGACACACAGTGTGTGGTGCATGAAGAGGTTGTCTTCACTGCACACCACAGTTTGGGGGAGGTGGTGGCAGGGAGGTTCACGCACAAAAGCACCTCTGCCACACAAAAAAACAATTTTGCATACAACTTACGTCAACCCGCTTCTCAGTGTGACTTCAGAAATGTCAGAGACCTGAACGAACGAGTCTCACCGACATGGACAACAGGGCTCGAAATACCCACCTGCCCTATTGTCCACGTCAACAAAATCTTCCGGCGGACAAGAGGAAATACTCTCTCTGCCTTCCCATCGGGCAATCATAATAGGTCTTGGAAAGAGTGGCAGAGAAGTAAGCTTCATAACAGACCAGTCACGCTTCCTTCTCTCCCTTTTACATTTTTCACTACCATCACGGCTCTATCGGTTCCCTTCCCCAGTTCCCACCCTTTCCTCTCCTGCAGAGAGATTTTTCTCATCACTGGATCCAAGCAGAGTGGTGACTCACGATGGCAAGGCAAGACATGCTTTATACCTTAAACATACCATCAGCATGCAGGCAATGTGCTTAGTCAGCATGAAAACAGTACATCTACTCACTTTATTTTTTGTTTTTGAATATATACGTAGATGCATGAAATGGGTTCATTTTGGACTCTGTGTGAGTTGAAATAGGAAAGAGAGAGAAAAAAGGCAAGACAAAGACATTATATTGTAATTCAGCCAAGAATGGAGAAAACTTGACAGTTTTACACAATTTTTGCCACATACATAAACACTCCTGAACAGAACAGGAAACATTTTCTCATTTTATATCCTGGTGAATGAGTAAACTGTCATGTCATTCTTTGTCTCTTAGACTTATCACACATGTGCAGAACATGCCACTATTGAAATATATCACTGCCTTACCGATGGTTACTTTTATCAACCATCTTTTACTGTGGGGGAGGGGAAGAAGCAAGTAGAAATTTTAGGGGGACAAATACAATCTTTGATCTACTTGACCCCAGGAGAACTGAAAATTACCTAGGAATTTCTAGCCTTGGACCTGCACTAGTCTTGCTCTGATGTGAGAGACAGGGAAAACCCTCAGTCATGGAGCTTCTCTTGTGACCTCAGTCAGCCTTCCTCTTATTGAAACCAGTCCACGTCAAACCTCTTGCTGCTCTAAGTTTCTACATCATGTTGATTATATTCCCTGTCACAGTAATGACCTTTCTCTTCTCAGGTTTCCAACAGGTGAATCCCAACTGCTTTCCCTGCCACATATGCAGGCAGGTTTACCAAATACGGCAGATCACACACAACCTGACGTATCACCGAGTCAGAGAAGAAAAACAAAGATTAAAGCAATCTTTCTAATTCCGCTTCTTTCTGTATAAGATCCACTTTATCTTTTATAAATGTTGTCTTTTCTGGGCAACAGGTCAAAAAGGAAATCTTTCCTACTTTTATACCCAGTCATAATGTTCTCCCCATGCACCAAAAATAGTCATGTCCTCGCATGATCAGGTGCCATTTTAACTCTTTCTCCTACAGAAAGATCTCATCGTGTCAGTTATTCCTACCCTCACACAGGTCTGATGTTGACCAACTACAGGCATATGTACACGAGTACAACTGCTGGAAATAAAAAAAAAACACTGAAATTACATCTGGATGTTGCAAGGTCTCTGGCTGGATTTCAGAGGCGGCTTCTTTCCGTCTCCCACTGGACTGAGAAACACAAACATCATCATGTGTATGCTGGACAGCAAATGGTAGTTTGGTCAACTGGGTTCTCATGTGTATGCTGGACAGCAAATGGTAGTTGGTCACTGGGTTCTCATGGGGAGACAAAGACAAGTTCCGCCTCTGGTTCATGAAAACAACAGTTTCCTTATACTTTTTTCCTTCTTTTTTGTGTCTTTCTTCTTTTGATATAATGTTTGCTCATTTCTCTGTTCTTTGGTTCTTTTTTCCTTTTTCTTTTCCTTTTTTTCTTTTTGAAGGAACTGAATGATTTTTGTCAATTCCAAAGATGAATTTTTGTCAAAAATGGTAAGGAGTTGCATGCATGCATGTATGGTCATCACAAAGACATTAATCCTACAACTCAGTCACATCATTTCATTTCACAGAATAATTAGACAGCCCCGATGAGTGATTGTCTTCCTGTTTTTTTTCTTTTTTTAATTTTCAGGACATTTGAAACTTGGAAACTAACACCTAACAGTAAACAAAATTTCCTCTCATATTCTCTGTATAAATGCTTGCAAAGAAAATTTTGCACACACCAAACTGTCGAGATTATGTTTTCATGTAAGCCCCGATGGTTGTTCAAGATCTAAAGCATTAGACTTACCTCCTGAAACAGGTGCTTTGACTATATTCAATTCCACTCACGCATCTTCAAAAAAGATTTAAAAAAAAAAAAAAAAAAAAAAATAGAGAAAAAAAAACCTGCAAAAATACTGGCCTCTGTGTTTGACAGTTTTAAAAATGCAATTCATTTAAAACAATTATAAATGAGGAATGCAGGTAGATGGATAGAAGCTCTTTTCTCTTAACAGACTCCACCTTCTCTCTCTCTCTCGTAGCCTCAGTCTCTCTCTCTCTCTCTCTCTCTCTCTCTCAAAGAGACAATAGAGGGAGGAAAAAACATACCAAAAACATAACAAAAGAATACAAAACAATCACACTGTTCCAAATGCAGACTGCAATGCAAGATAGTCCTCAAACCACACCTGAGCCACTAAAGACAATGATAGAGGTGCAAAACCACACCTGAGCCACTAAAGAACATTGATAGAGGTGCAGGACCACACCTGAGCCACTTAAGAACATTGACAGAGGAACAGACAAGTTAATGGCCAGATGGATCCTTTTCTCTCTGCAAACATTTACGGCAGGCCAGTCAAGGTCTGCAACAGTGCCTACTGTTTCAGTATTTGTAACTGTACATATTGTTCCAGGACGGTTGATTGAAAATCCATTTCTTCTATGTGATCTTAGTATTGCTAACAATGCCTCTTACCTGCAAAGTGTTTGTGTGTGTGTGTGTGTGTGTGTGTGTGTGTGTGTGTGTGTGTGTGTGTGTGAGTGTGTGTGAGAGTTGTGTGTGCACATACATAATAGTGTGTACGTTACACATTTGAATTGATGCAAGTCCAGACAGAGCTGTAACATTCAACATAACATTTCAAAGTGAATTCAC
The DNA here is from genome assembly GCA_016801955.1 of Conus betulinus. NCBI lineage: Eukaryota > Metazoa > Mollusca > Gastropoda > Neogastropoda > Conidae > Conus > Conus betulinus. The sequence goes on from JADBJO010006176.1 coordinate 125,261, forward strand.
TCTAGTCAAACCCTGGTTGATTTCTTTGCAAATGGTGCCAATGAAAAACGTGTGTGTGTGTGTGTGTGTGTGTGTGAGTGTGAAGTGCAAATGTGTGCACATGATAGTGTGTGCATTACATGTTTGAATCAATGCAAGTCAGACAGTGCTGTAATATTCAACATTCAAATTTCACAGTGGATTCATTCTATTCAAGCTGTGATTAATTTTCTTTGCAATTACTGTCAATGAACAAAAGATCACTCCCAGCAATTCTTGTTTCACTCATGTTCATTATCACATTCAAGGAATTTGTTTTCACTATAGATGTTCATTTCAATAAAACAAATCTCAGGTGAGTGCTGGTTGTGGTCTGTCTCCTATGTGTAACTGTACTGAGTTAACTTAAAGAAATGTGGACAGAAATTTGGGAAAACAAAAAACAGAACAGACAATCTAAACACGTGGCATTTTATTCCTCACACAGTAAACAGTACCGCCACTTAGTTTAATATTTCAATTTACTCATCAATCAATCTGTCGTCAAGTCTTTTTTTCCCTTGGATTACACACTTATTCTAGTCCAGATGGACAATTACAAAGTCTTACGATATTATAATGAAACATAATAAACAGCACTGATCCAACACAATTTTGCTTTTAATTTTTACATAGTAGAAGACAGTCTACAACACGATACTGGAAGTGTAACTGTTAGCACAATTAAAGAAAAAAAAATGCAATTAAGCCTGTGAAGTTCAAAATGTAGTTGAGAAAATACTGGAACAAAAAAAAAAAAAAAAAAAACTAACAAAAGAAAAAAAAAAAAGACAAGCATAAAATGATGAAAATGATGATAAAAAGATATTTTACTTACCCAAGTTATACTGTTCACCTCAATTTTTGAAATAAAAAAGACAATTTTAATGTTATTCACCTCAGTTTTTAAAATGAAAAGGCAATTTTAAATTTTCCAAGTTATACTGTTCATCTCAGTTGCCAAAATACAGACATTTTAAACTTTCCAAGTTACACTGTTCACCTCAGAAAAAAAGACAAATTTAACTTCTTCACATCAGTTTTTTTTTTTTTTTTTTTTTTGAATGAAAAGATTTTAAATTTTCCAAGTTATATTATCACTTCAATTTTTAATAAGACTCTTCCTTATGAGCTATATGATTGTAAAAATGTGCCTTTAAAGCAGAGAACAGCCGACAGTTAAAAAAAAAAAGTTTTCAAACCACAACCAACTAACATTATCATAACATTATAATTCTTTGGTCACATGCAGTGGACTGAAAAAGGCAAAGAAAAGCAGACCCCTGCTTCCTCCATCTATCAGAAAGACTCCTCCTGTGCACATACTCCTATGATCTCCCCTCCCCTTCCCTCCCGTCCCTCCACTCCCCTCTTGTGCATTTCCCTTAACACTCCAGGAGCACAATAATAATGGTGTTCGTGGAATTCTGATTCGTTAGCATTTCCCTCAAGGTTAATTGTCGGAGTGTGAGGAAGTGAAATTGCCTTTGTTTCACATTGGTTTACAATCTTTACCAAATGAAGGAGCTTAAGTCTTGATGTGTATAGACAGCCAACCACAGACATCACATCTGGGGGACACTGCAAGCAAAAATTCAACACAGGAAAACTGGACATGATTTGTCTACACAGTCGATTTCATTTTCACAATGATCATAACAGATACATGTGTATATATGATGATAATGATCAGGATTTACATGTTCCCCATCTCTGCTGAAATCAGGGCCATAACGGAAATAAAAGTATAAGAAAAAAACAAATCTGCTCTCAAACACCTACTACATTCAATTTCACCAAACCCACAAGTACAACCATCAGTACATTAACAATCCACATCCCCATTCATTTCGTTACTGAAACTCTCTCACATCAACATACCAATCAAACACATGATGGAAAAAAAACACTAGACAATAACATGTACTAACCCTCCAATATCAACCCACAGGTATAAACAGAGGGCATTGTTCCAACTCTTTAGGGGTCTGTGTCCTTTCCCCCTCATTATTTCTCCTTCCTACAGGTCTTATGCTACCTTCCCAGCTTCTTTCTGACGGACTGTCTTCTCATTACTTTTACAGCTCCCCTTTCATACTTTTGCCTCTATGATTTGCGTTGCGGTGTAGTTTTTCCTTACTTTCCAGCCTTTTGTTTCAGAGAGCATATGCAGTTTTTCTTAGTACTTTGTTCCTTCTTCATATCATGTGTAGCTTTCTTACACTTTCCTTGTTTCTCTTTCAAATTTCACACTGCATATCTTATCAAGTTGTTTCTTTTTAATTTTTCATATTAGTTTCTCAGTTTCTTCTTCATGTTCTTGTGATATTCCTAGTTTCAGCTTCACATTCTTTGTACTATCTTGTTTCCTCTTCATATTATTACTTTTCTTCTTGTAGTTTCTTCTTCATGTTCTTTTTACTTTCCTTGTTTCTTCTTCACGTTATTATTAATCTCATTTCTAGTTCTGACCACTTTCTTTGTTTCTTCTTCATAACGTATTATATAATACAGAGTTTTTTTTTTTCTTCCTTTAGTTCTACTTCATACTTCAAGTAATCTTTTTTATTTTTACTTATTTCTGTTTTATGTATTATTGATGTTATTACCAACATCTTGTTTCTCTTGCAGATTTTTTTCTCATTTTTCTTGCATCTCTTTGATTACAGTATTTGTGCTGATTTTTTTCAATTGCTCTCTTTCACTGAACTTAGCTTTTCTTCCCTTTAAACGAGTCCTTGCTCTCCTTCATTTTGCCCATTGTACTTATTCTTTGTAACAGTCCGCTAAGTTATGCAGGACTTTGTGTAACTAATAACACTGCTGGTGACACAAGTCAGCCCATCTTTTTAATGTCAGAGCTCACTGATGACACTGTCAGCGAGTGACACAGCTCACCGCAGCCTTCTTATTTCAAGCATCCATGTTCACTAAAGTCACAGTTTTGTGACAAGGATCACCCCAAGTTTCTAACTCTAATGTCGGAGCTAACAAATGGCATTGTCAGAGACACGTATCACCTCACATTTCTAATTCTAATGTCAGTGCTCACTAATGCCACAGTTGGTGACACGTATCACCCCACATTTCTAGTTCTAATGTCAGCGCTCACTAATGGCACAGCAAGAGATGTAGATTATCCTGTCTTTCTAAAGTTCTGCAATATCAGTGCTCAGCCATATTCCCGAAAGATATGCTGGGTGAAATAAGAGAGCAGATGGCTGGTCCAATCACCCCTGTCAGAGGGAAACTAAAACAATACAACTAACTGATCTATACCCACTTTCAATCACCTTCTTTTAGCCTTTCATTTCGTTTTCAACCACATATGCACTATAATGCAGGTATCACTTACAGTCACATACAAACACTAAAAAGTAAATCTTATGTCACACTTATGTCATACCATCCCCACCCCCTACCCCCCTTCCCCTTCCCATAATTTGCATAATTTGTGCAGGGACTGTCTCCAGTGATGTGACAAGCGTTCTGTCTGGAATGATTAGAGGCCAAGATGTGAAGCCCATCAACACAGCACACATGAGCCCCTCTGACTCAAGACCCTACATCTAACACATCTACTTCTCTACCCTTGATGCTACACCTCTGCCTGTTACTGACCAGAGAAAAGGAAACACACAGATGGAGGTGCCACAATTCTGACCCCCTGAACCAGGCTCACCATTACCCAAAACTGATCTACATGAAGTTGCCCAATGCCCCAGCATGATAGAGACAAGGGTTGCTTCGTTACTTGAGGCAAGTCAACATCACAGCTAACATCAATTTGGAGTCATCAACAACACTGTCAGTGGACAGGAATCAAAGCTTTACCCAATTTATTTTCTTCTCCAAAAAAAAAAGTCCAGGCATGCTAAACTGACCACCACTGGTGGACCAGAACGGGTAACTTCTGAAGCACTGTTAGAATGTACCTTGAAACACACTCTGTCATACACACTGAATGTTGTCAGGCTACCGCTCAAGGATCATCTTGGGAGTTTGTACAGCGTGGTGACAGGCTGACATTCTGACAAATTTAGCTGGCTGTCTTACAATCTAATTAGAAGCATCCTGATCTGTCTCACTTTATTACAAGCTCTTCTCATCAGGCCCAAAGCCAGTCTGCTCCTGTTGGAAGACAAGGTTGTGGCCTCTCACTGCTGTGTCTCCTATCCTAACAGTCGTTTTAGTACTAGGAACACCAGAATCAAGATCTTCGCCTCCACTGTTGATGACAGGCAAACTCGCCTGGAACAATAAACATCTTCAGCTGAGCTTTCCCTGTCTAACTCGGTACCAGCATCAGTGTTTGGTTCAGCTGTGGAACTTGCCTGTTGACTCAGCGGTGAAGGTGAAAGGTTAACATCATTTTCAGAGCGACTTTCTATCAATGTTGTAAAGTTCATGCTAGACTGTGACTTTGATGAAGGTGAATAAGAATGAGCAGTATGTGTGTCAGCTGGTGTCTCACAGTCTACCTGACCTGAGTCCACACTGTTGGAAAGGTCTTGGACAGTTTTTTCTTGGTCACTAGGAACACAGACATTGACATCTTCAGAAAGCAGAAGTTTTTCAGCATCTTCATCCACATCCATGGAAAATGAATCATTGAGCACATCCATATCTTCATCTCCACTTTTTTTTTGTCTTCACTTAATTCCTGTTTACTGTTCCAATCATCTGTCACATCTGATTCTTCTGGCAATTCTTAACAGGAAATCGATGTCATGAATGGAGTCACTGAACGTGTCAGTTACTTTATCTCCTCCGAAAAGGATGGTTCCTGTTGAAACAGCTGGCTGTCTGTCATCGACTGAATATCATTTTCTCCATGAGACAACGTCAAGCCATTCAAATCGTTGTCTTTACTGCTGCAGTTGCTGCCACTATTTTTCTTCACACCACTTTCAACTTCTTCATCTGTTGTTTTCCACTCCTTGTTCTTCGCACAGTTCACCTCTTCCTGCCTCTGGGAGCTCTGTGAGGCTGAAGCAAGAGAGTCACTCTGGTTTTCTGTGCTGTGCTCACTAACTGGAAGAGGCAAAGAGGGGTTCTGTGTAAGCTGTGCTGAGAGATTGTTGATAGAGAAAGACTTTCTGAGCTGTGCAGTGACACAGCTGGCAGAGAAAGACTTTGTGAGCTGTGCTGAGAAACCATTGCCACAGAAGGACTTTCCGCATTACACTGAGAGACTGTGGAACTGGATGGAAGAGGGGTTTGCATATTTTGTCTCACGCTGGCCAGAGTAAAGCCGTCGTCGTAAAGCGGAAGCAAAAGTGAAAGGATCTTGGTTCAATGGGTCATCTGTGGGAAACCACCTCCAGCGATGAAGGCTGGGACTGAGTGAAGTCCCCAGCAGATTCAGGCAAGCCCAGAGCAGACAAGGCTGCAGAGTCTGATGTGGACAGGGGCTGAGAGCTACATCCACTCCCCATAAAGACATCTTCATTCAAAATGAACTGCATCATGAAGGACTTTTTTGAGGCCTTGTGTGATTCTGAAGGTTTCTGATGCTTCAAAATAGCTACAGAGCGTGGTGACAGGACCCTTTCAGATCAGGCTTTGCGGGTGTTCCCATGACAGATTTGAGATGGGTAGAAATCATTTCATGGCTTCCACTGACAGATTCAGCACTGCCTTGTGTAACACTGGTGGTACAAGGTGAATGGATGAACTCACGCTCAGCAGACACTTCACTGACAGATCCCATGTCGGCAGACAGGCCTGGTTTCCCCACCTTTGCTTGAGCAGTGAGGTGCAAGGTCATGTTGTAAAGCATGTATGCTAGACACTGACTGTGCTTTCTGAGCTGTGGCAGAAGCTTCCCTGAGGATTCTGGTGCCTGCTGATACTGAGTTGGCCTTCCTTTCCTGAGTATTGTGGATGCTGATGAGTTCACTGCTGCTGTCTGTGTCGTCCACAGATTCCACATCCACCACCTCTGCCTCTGACATCTCCTCTTCTGAAGAGATGCTTTCAACATCAATGTAATTGTCCATCATGACCGGTTTCTGTACTGACAATGATGCAGGAGTGCTGCTGGTGTCAATGGCGGCAGTAGGTACTTCAGGATTGGCACTACACGGAACCACCACAGTTTTGGCCACAGGCATGGTGTCAGATGTCATATGGCCAGCTCCTCCTTTCCTGCCACAGGACATCGCTTTCACTGTCATCAGAAGAAGTATAGATGATGACTGGATCACTGGAAGACTGACTGGGGCCAGGAATGGCAGGCAACTGGGAAGAGGTGTGCGAGGCTAGCATGCTGGCCAGTCGGGAAATATTCTCCCAGGATGGCGCCATTTCCATGAGAGTAGGGACCATGGGGAAGCAGGCTTGGCGCTGGCGCTCCTGCAGCACCTGCTGCAGTCGCTGCTGCCTGGAAAAGTACCTGGCAGTGGACTCAGTATCTGTAAGGGAGGTGGTGGTGCCAGTGCTATTACCTGAGCTGGTGCTGGTGTCTGATAGCAAGCTATCACTGTGATGACCGCTGCTTCCTTCCTTGGGTTCTGCAGCCCGGCCCTCTACACCACTCTTCACTCTGGACTTCTTGTGACCTGAAGGGTGCTTTTTGCAATGGTCTGCCCTTTCTGCTGATGTGGGTGACGCTGCACTTTCTGATGCTCCTTGACTGGCTGCAGGTCGGTGACTGTCTGGTCTTCGCTTGGAGTGCTTGTCCTTCCTTTCTTTGTTCTTCTTGTGCTTCTTGTGTTTATGCTTCTTGTGGCTGGCTAAATGGTCACTAGAATCTCCATCTTTGCCTGTTTTGTCACGTCGGTGCTTTTTGGCTGACACACTGCTGTGAGAATGGACCTTCTGCGCTTCTCCCTGTGAACTGACCGAGAGGAATGGTAACTCTCTTCCGATTTATCACGATGCCGCCTTTTCCTATGGTGTCGGTCTTCTTGATGGTTTCGGCTGCTAGCCCCTGTGGAAGAATTGTGAAGATCATGACTGCTAATTGAGCTGTGATGTGATCTGAACTGATGCTGAATGGGAGGTGTCAGTGAGCAGCCCTGTCCTGGGCTACACCTGTGCTCTGGTGCTTGGTCTCTGACATACCTGAGGAGAACCTGGCTTTCTTTCTTTTGTTGTTCTCTTGTTTCAGAGCCTTCACAAAGATGGAAGTCTCACTCTCAGAGCCTGAAGAGAGCTGGATTGGAGACCGTTCTTCCCAGGGTTTGTCATAGGAGAGGAAGATGACTGCTTCCTCATCGGATGTGTCTTGGCTGAGAGTAGTAGCTGCCTGGTACTAGGTTCTTCAGGTGCTGTGTAGGTTGGGTCAATGATGGTTGAAGCATCACTGTCCGAACTGTCATCAACATTGACTGGAGAGTGTGAGGAGTTTCCACTCAGATCCCAAGAAGGGCCAGGTGTAGGTGAATCCCAGCGTGACATGGCCAGAGTGGAGGAGGCAGAGTGTGAAATGCCTAGTGTCTGAGGACTGTGCCACGGGCTGTAGGCTCTAGCCGATCGGTGTCTGTGGTCACCTGATGGGGCAGTCCCCGGCTCATCATCATCATCATCCACCACCACCACATCACTGTCACTGGCAGAGGACTCTGAGCTGAAGATAGTTTGAGATGGCTCATCATATACAGCTTTAGAGTCGTAGGTGTGCATGGTGTAGGGGGAGCGAGCAAAGCTGCTGAGGAACTCGTGCATGAAATGCCGAGTGTTGTGGAGGACGTAAGGATGTATGTGCTCAAAGAACTCGTCGCTGTCGATGTGGAAGCGTTTGATTAGGCCCAGTATCAGTTCCAGGACAAATGTTACCTGCAAAGTAAAAGAAAAGCAATGTACCATTTCAACTGTCATCAGTCCCAGTATCAACTATTTACCTTGACAATGGATAGAATGACTTGTTTCACTATGAGCTGTCTGATATGTGTTGCATTTTCTTTGTACAGTGTCCAGTTGGACTGCGAACATAAAAATGTCGCATTAGACAGGTCAAAAAGCAGATCATTTCATACTGTTTGTCTGGTATGATAATATGTTTGCTTATAAATGTAGACTTCAGGGTTCTGTACACATGAAGCAAATTGCAAGACAACAGTTACATGTTCAGAAGACTGGCAAGAGATCCATTTTGACCAAAGAATTTGTCACAATATAAGCTTCTTTAAGTCTAGCCTGGATAGAGTCATGGCCAATTTTTCTGGAATAGGAATAGGAATAGGAAGTTTTCCTTGACATACATCTGCTTATGTAGACTTCAGAAATCTGTGCACATGAAAAGAATCACAAGACAAGAGAGAATGTGTTCAAAAGGCTGATAAAGGATCAATTTTGAGCTAGGAATCTATTACTATATATATAAACCAGGAATCTATTCATATACATAGTTTTACTATAGCATGTAAATTTTTCAAGTTTGAGCAAGGACAGAGTCATGGCCGACTCTCCTGAATAAACCCTGTTCCTTGAATGAAGGACTTTCTATCTGCCAGTGAGCAGACTTGCAATCCTGGATTATGCTGGCACTAAAGATAAATGTGAGAGGAATTCTGCTGACTGCATGTTGAATGCACTGGTCATGGTTCCCCTTCATCTTATTCCCCACACTATGCCTCCAATCGGAGGTCTGAGGAAGTGACCTACAGGGAACAAAAACAGGGGCGGACCTGGAAGAGCCTCTTATCGGAGCGAAGCTACCATAAAAACAAAGCTATGGAACTTTCGAACTTGTGGATTCTGATAATGATTTCCTATACAAGGCTTCCTCAGGCAATACCATATTACAGCTAGTTCCAAAGAAGGAACACACATGGCAGGCAGCAAGTACTTCACATTTCAAACCCATGGCTGCCCAAAATTTGGCTTTCCTGAAATTAAAAAAACAAAAAAAAAACCCATGTCTATTCAATTCTGAATATATGATGCACAGTAAATTATAAAAATAAACACATTTATTATCAACATGGCATGAAAAACAGAATCTGACAACACAAAACTTTTACAGTTGAAAGGCTGTGGCATCTTACCTGTTCTTCCACATTGTACAGCAAAGCGTTCAGTTCTCGATTCAGCCAGGGAACCAGTCGATGTATCTGCGCAGGGTTGGAGCGGAAGAAATCAGGAGATACCCTTCGTCGGCGGAGGTTTGTAATTGAGGCTGACACTCGACGACCCGTCTCATAGATATGCCTGCGGAAGGCTGTGGTGGAGACGGGCTCAGTGTGAGGCCTCAGCAGAGACTGCACGGTGCGTGAGCGCAGCCTGTAGCGAGGTAGGACAGGGCGATGAAACATGGGTGTGGAGGACTCTCTAGAGGTCAGGTCCCTGTCGTTCATGAGGGGGTAGCCACGGACATGGAAGTAACGGTGGTCCATGGTCAGGGTTGTGCGGTAACGGAATGAGCGGTCAAAGTTCCATCCAAAATGCAGGGGCTGTGAGGGCCGAGGGTGGTGGTCGAGGTAGAACTGGTCGTAGTTGTTATAGGACTTGACATTGTGAATGATTGATTTGAAAGGTTGCTTGCATAGTGGGCACTCTGCTTTCACCTGCAACAGAGATAAAACATTTTTATTATATATGTACAACGAAAGTATGTAATGCTAATTTATTCATATACCAAGCACACTGCTATGCATAATACTATTTTAATGTGAATATATGTCCACAATTCAAATTTAATGCAACCTAAAAATCTAACATTAACTTTTATGAGGTGATAATAATTTTGCATTTGATTATACTATTTCAACCAGACTGAAGTTGTATTTGTAAATAATTAACTCATAGCAGACAAATTCAAAGATATGTTGTAACAGCAGAGCATCGTTCAGCACTGACTTCTGAGTATACTCATAACAGTGAACTTCGAGTCTGAAACTTTTTTCTATAAAATATTTTCCATTGATCTTTTACATTGATGTTTTACACTGCGAAGAAAAAAATTGAGGAGAAAACCTCCTTGACATCTCCCACCTACCTCCCCCCCCCCCTATAAACATCCATTTGCTCCCCCACCCTCCCCCCTACATCTCAAACTGTTGACAAAATGTTAACAAACATTGCTTATTACATGCACCTGTCTTTCTACATCAATTTGATCAAGTCCAAAACTTACCAATACAGCTCCTAATTTTCTCAGTCCTTATTAGATTTCATGAGTCACTTTCCGTTCATCAGTCTTCCAGCCTAAATTTATTTCCATCAATAAATGACCAGTCATGTTTGAATCTTAAACCTGAAAATACCAAAAGATAAAAGAGGACCCTACACCTAACAAAAATAGGAGAGTCGCAAATCTGCCAGCTCATATATTAGATGATGTCTTTTGCTGTCTAACAGCTTGTTGTTGTTTTTTTGCATGTCTGCTGTTTCGGTGAATGCATTTTCCACCTTATTCACTGCCCAAATACAGCAAACTTGTATGTTTAAAAAAAAGAAAAAAAAAATCGTGTCACTTTCTGACATGGCTGCCACTTGGTTGCTATGACAACATGAATTTCAATTACGCTAAAGCTTAACCTATCTGCTGCCATCATGCCAATGTAGTAGACAAAGAAAACAATAGTAGTGCTTTCTGTTCCACTGTCTATTTTCTAACCAGCTTTTCTACTAATTCTAGACAGTGTCAGGCTATGAGTGCTGCTGGCCTAAGGCAGCCATGTCCTGAAGGGTTCAGTACATCCTTCAAGTACAAGTTTATACATGGTCTTTACCAGAGTGACAAACCACAGTTTGACTTTTTCACCAACAGGGACAGCAGAGGACACTCTTTGAAATAGGACACTCCTTGAAATTAACCAATGTTCATCACAGACTGAACATTATGGAGAATTACTTCTCTCTTCCAGTGATTGATGTTTGGAATGGTCTCCAGATTCTGTAGTAACAGCCCCTACAGTCAACATCTTCAAATCACGATTAGACACTCACTGGAAAGAACTGCCGGCAAAATGCAATCCAGAATGTTTGTCGACCTAGACAGTCTCGGTCTGTGACTCTCTTCCTTCCTTTCTGACCCAGATATAATATATTAGAATGGTGAACAGGCCTTTTATGGCCTCAAACACCTAATGTTCAATTCAAGTTCAAGTTTCATGCTGTAAAGGTTCATGACAGCGGCAAGAGACTTCCAACAGTATTACAAATAGCATTTCTTGCAACAGGCACACAGCATCATAGATAACTATGCATGTCTTCAACTCAACTTTAAAAGTTACCAAATCTATATAATTCTCTGTTGGACAGACCCAAGCATTTTTCAACAGCCCATTCAAAATGTAACAAAATGTCAAGTAAAGTTTAATTTCCATTCATGTTTGATTGACAGCTGGAGGTGTAATTAACCCCTAGTTATTCATGTTTGATTGATAGCTGGAGATGTAATTAACCCCTAGTTTTCTGGCAATCTCTTTGGTCTGATATAGATCTAAAACACTGTGGTTTTCATGGAATCAGTTGTAAAATGTCTAATGTCCGACATCACATAATTTTTGTATGTCCCAACAATCTACGCAAGCATTTTATTCTTACTGAGAATGGCACATTGCATGAAAAGCACCGCACACTTTCTGCACCTTTAAAAAAAAAAAAAAAAAAAAGCAAAGAAAAAGAAAAACATACAATGGGCACAAAAAGAGTAACCTGTGTGTCACTTGTATAAAATTAAAAGTACATTTTTTTTTTGTCTTTTTTTTTTTTTTTTTTTGTAATGACCTGCAGCTCAAGAGCACAACAAAACAAGCGAACCAGAACGTCACAATTGTAAAGCCTACATGAGTTAAGCTGCTTTTTACCTTGGACCATTCTTGCAGGCATACGAAGCAGAACATATGAAAACAGCTGTCCGTGAACGACTTGTTCTCCAGCTGTCCCAGACAGATAGCGCAGTTAGGTTCTGGCGATCCCGTCTGTCTCTCCGACCTTCCTTGAGTCTCCTGCTGAGTCTCACTGCTACCTTCTTCCGTTGTTGTGGCAGTGGCATTGTCAGCGCTGGTGGTGGTGTGAGCCGACTTGGTGGAAGACTGTACATCATCCGAATGAACCTGGGGAGTTGTGCCTTCATTTTGGGCAGCTCCTGACATCTTCAAGATATATCCAGTATCTGAAAATACAAGACAATGGAACTAAAAGACATCCATAATCAAATTAATCTAATGAATGTGATGGCTTTGTAGCAACTAACACATTTTTTCAGATCTTTGAAACAGTGCAAGTCTAATATGGATGTAAGAAATGAAGATGAATCAAATTTTATTTGCAACAAACTGTATGCCCTTGTCCACAGCTTATACTATCAGCAGCCTAGGGCCAAAACTTTACACTAGGCTGCCTGCATCGTTCTCCTTTTTTCATGGTTTTCACACTGCAAATGCCCTGTTGTTTGTGAATGCATTGTTCTGAAAACGAAAAAAACCAGCTTATTCAAGATGAAACGTGTCTCTTCTGAGTCATATATATATATATATATATATATTATTTGTATGTGTAATGAGTGGATGTTTTTTTTTTTTTTTTTTCATGATTAAAAAAAGAAAAAAAAACCCACTGGTAATCAGTGTTGACCAACCACAGGTCACCAATACTCGGCAGTGGGAAAATGAATATAGAACGCTTCGCTTCCCTAGATTACAGATCATGTTTATAATAAATTGTACAGAATTATTCCTTATTTTCCTTCAATACAATACAAATGCTGTTTAATTTTGATGACAGGAAGTTTTTAAACAGACACATTTCAACAGCTGCGAGGCCAAGGTAAGTGGAAGCCAGTCCCTACAACTTTGCCGGAAGAATTCAACACTTGCTCTGTGCTCCAAATGTCAACAGAGTTAGCTTTTTTTTTCAATGATGAAATAATAACAAAGAACTAACCATAACTATTACAGAGAAATGCGCATCTCTGACGCATAAAATTCCTATCTGTCATACTGGAATTCAGACCAGCACATCAGTAGAATGTTCCAAAATTTCCTGTGATGCAATTAATGAATCATATTCTCCTGTATGCATTACAACTTCAAGCTGCATGTCAGCTAGAAGCACTTTCATCCTACCTGCCAATTCTAAAGTGGGTAAAAACAAACTTTCCCTGACATTATAGAATGTTCAAAATCAATGAACAACTTATGCTTGACAACTTTTCTGGACATTAAACCATGAAGAATCTTCAAAATAGAATACTCAGTCTTCTATTGGACTACAATATCATGTGATTCAACCAAACATAAAAAAAAATGCAAACCATACATATAAAATTCGACTTTCCAGGGTCTCAATTGGCAGTTCAGCCGTGATCTGCGGGTGATAATCCAGCAAACAGAAACAAAAGTCATGCGATCTGTACAACATGACCAGCTTGGATAATTAAAATGGTCGGGTTACATCTACTAAATGTGTTGTGCAATAGTGCACGAGTGGCCAGCCTACACACAGTTTATTCAAAAGTTCCATACATACATTTTTATTTCTTCATTCTCGCCTCTTGTCTGTCACTGCAGGCAACTGTAATTTGGTCTAGCAATAATATCTTTCAAATACTAATGGAAAGGGCTCACACAGTATAATTCTGATGGCACACCAGTAATGATAATCAAATTTGAAGACAACAGGCTAATATCAAATTCCACTGTTAAAATCCTGACACATATGTGCTCACATTTATTCACTCTGGTTGATATTGATAACACTTTACTAACAGTGGAACACAAATCTAAGTAAACAATGATTTGCATGAAGTGTTTTATGAACCTAATCATTAGCTCCTCTTTTCTGAATACTTTCCTGTCTAATTTTCCATCACTGTTTACTTTATGTATATTTAAGCCTGTCACAGCGTGCTTCTGTGAGTGAGAGAGAGAGAGAGAGAGAGAGAGAGAGAGAGAGAGAGAGAGAGTGTGTGTGTGTGTGTGTGTGAGAGTGAGTGAGTGAGTGAGTGAGTGAGTGTGTGTGTGTGTGTGTGTGTGTGTGTGTGTGTGTGTGTGTGTGTGTGTGTGTGTGTGTGTGTGCGCGCGCGCATGTGTTTGAATAGAATAGAACAGAATAGAATAAATTTCATTGTCATGAAACATCAGGGTTTATAAAACACAACATGCTTATCGCAGAACAAAACAGTCATACACACAAATTTCCCTAACAATGAGTGAATGACTGGACATTCTCTACAGTCATCAATTGGCTTGGAACAAATAATTTGAAGCATTAATACATATTAAGACAATGATGATTGAATGCCTTTCATTAACATATTTCTGTTGGCATCAAACTTTTCACAGTGATCAAGAAAATGAACTTGTCTTCCATAAGTTCCAATATGTTACAACAATTGCAAAGTCTTTGTTCTCTAGATACATCTGCAGATATTGTCCTTTTTCTATCTTTAAGTCATGGGCGCCTATCTGAAGTCTTGTTCAAGCTTGTCTGTGCCTCAAATCTGCAACAGTAATCAAATATTTTTCTTTTTTTTTTTCTTTTAAAATAGTGTTGTAAAAATTAATATTTGATGATTTTTTTTTCGTCTTTCTAATATCGAATATATTCATTTTCTAACTTTTCAGACATTACAACTTTTAGTCTCTGTATTGAATGTAAATTGATTTGTCCAAACATGGCCCATATTCATACAATATCTTTTTAACAAATGTCAACCAAGGATCATTTTTTGTTTTCTTGATGATGCATGCATGCATGATTAAATGGGCAAGTGAATTTTCTGACAAATCAAGAATGTGTAGCCAATAGGATATTGTTCTATATGACATATTATTTTCAAACTTACTAGAAATCTGCCTAATTCTCCTAATACAGCGAGTACCATTGACTTTTTTTAACTCCAAGAATTTGTTTACAAAATTTAATATGTATTTTTTCGTATGCAAATTTGTTTATCAGGCAGTCATCAAACAGCTTTTTCAAATTAAGGAGTCAGTTTGTTTGTTTGGTTGTAGATTGATATATTGGAGTCACTAACACATCACATTTTTTGAATATTGTATATCAAAATTTTGTATTTCTAAAGGTCTTGTGTAGAATACGTAATGCTTTGCTCGCTTATTTACATAAGTGTGCCTGTGCTTGCAATAAGCTTCCATTTTTGTGGAAAATAATTCCAAAAAATATTATTTGTATTCATCAGCCATTTGAATTATGTTGTCCCACAGTAAAAATAGAGTGCAATCCTAGTGCTTGATTTTGTAAAAATAACAACTTTTTTTTTTTCTGTGTTTATTCTTAATCCCCAACACTGGCAATACTTATGTGTACTTTTCATTGGAGACCAGTTTTGGAAGAAAAAGAATAATTAGATCATCTGCATTATGTATCTTACAAACAGTCAAGTCATCAAATTAGGATGAATCATTATTATTCATACACCCTACAATGTCATTTATGAAGACTGATTAAATAAAGTAGGGCTGATAGTATTTCCTTGATATAACTCCTTATGGACAATAATTCATTTACTCAAAAGAGC
>JADBJO010006177.1:32500-35000 GCA_016801955.1 Conus betulinus
CTTTTTTTTTTTTTTTTAAAAAACCATTACACCCTTCAAGCGCTTCTGTGTTATTTTGCAAAGGTCAAAATGTATTAGCTGATCATTTTGAATTCATGAGAGAGAAAAGAAACTGGGAAGGACATTCGGGGAAGTGCATACATTCGCTGAGATCTAACAGATCTCGAATCTGCCCTCGAATCCTATCAAGGGTGAAAACGACATTATTTTTCAGCCAGGGGAAATACCCATTGGTACGGACTGCAAGAGTTACTGCCCCTGTAATCGTATCGCTAGGACATGCTACAGAATACAAATATCAGCACTTCTCGCTCACAAGTTTCACCATTCTGTGGAAATCTGCTCCTTTGTCTATGGAAATTAAACGTGACAGAAACTTTTTAGCTTTCATGTTTAGTGGAGAGCGTGTGATAATCAACTACGTAAACAGATCTGGATGCGCTGTATGATCTGTTTCGATTCCGCACTACAAACCCGTTGTTTGTTTATTTTCATTTTCATCGTCAGTGCTACTTCAGAGGAATTCACCCCATACCGCTCTCCCCGGCCTCCCATCCACAGCTACACCCATTCTTGTACCGCAGCAGCTCCAGCACAGGCAGTCCACAGGGATCAGTCAATACCAAGGCAACCCGGCAGGAGAGACACTGCTTTACTCTACCGAGTCACTTTGCTGACATTCTGGAGTGCCCGTTCTGAGCGAAGGTACGCAGGACACCATATTCTTAGTCCCCTGCTGATGACATTCATTTCTTAGGCGTAAGCCAAGGGTATGTGGACGTCTTCCTCCAGAGAGCGCCACCATGTCGGACCGACGACTGCCCGATACCGGTGACCTCGACACGAAGTCACTGAGAGCATAGGCATGGAGGGGGAAAGCGAAACCAAAGTCACCATGACAGCAGGGCGTGAAGGACCACAGAATTTGATTCTTTCTATTTATGGTGATAGATGAGGATAGGGACGATCAGCATGATGCCATGGTGTTCCAGTCTGGTCCGAGACTGCATGACAGGGCTGTACTCTACGCTTACTTTTACAATATGTCTCGGTGTCAACCAGGGCCCGAGAGATAAACACCTACAGTGTTGGTCAGGAAATTTAGGCAAGACTCTAAGAGACGCATCCATAAAAACGGATGAAGCTCGAGTATAATAGTCCAAGTCTTCCTAACAGAGCCATTAACAAACTCCGCTCTGGGTAAGAGCCCATCGAGGCAGAAAATAAATATCTCTGGTGAGAATCCAACCTTCGACCTCCCAGCAGGAAATCCGTGACGCTAACCACCACGTCAAAGCGTATCAAACTTATTAAGTTCGTCCTTGACCTACCCTATATCTTACAAGGTTTTTGTTTTTTTTTTTGACAGTATTTGCGTAATAACATTCCAGTCCACACCAGACTGTAACGAGCTTTTCCTCAAGCCCCATTCTCTCCGGTAAAAATGTACGATTAAAAAAAGGCGCAGTAGTTTTTGCATACGCTCGCGCAGATAAAAAGAAACAAATGACCAACGTAAAAGCTGCCGGTGACAAAAAAAAAAAAAAATTAAAAAAAATTAATAAAATAAAAAGAAAAAAAATCCGGGGCGGATCTTGTAACAAGAACAGGTTTAAACACCCCTCACTGGGAACATGGTTCGATATATCGAAAACCAATTTTTTTATCCCCCCCCCCCCCCCCCCCCCCTCCCTTCCCTCCCCCCCCCCCCCCTGCTCACCCTCTCACCCCCCACACCACACCACCACCAGCACGACTTCATCTGCATGTTCAGGACGAAAACAGGTTAGTGGTTCACCCTTTTTTGTGATAACATTTTTTGGTTTTGTTTGTTTGCTTGTTTGTTTTGCTTTTGTTTGTGTTTTTTCTCAGCTGCAGGTCACACACACACACACACAGACAGACACACACGCACGCACGCATACACACGCACGCACGCACCTACACACAGACACACACACGCACGCACACACACACATACATGCACGCACGCACGCACGCACGCACGCGCGCGCGCTCGCACACACACACACACACACACACACACACACACAGGCATAGAGAATCAATGACGGATGACCATCCTCCCGACGCAATGATTCACAATATGACAGCGGGGTGTGTTTGTTTGTTTGTGTTTTGTCTCTTTCTTCTTTTTCATTTTTGTTTTTTTTTTCTTCTGCATGCTACTTTCCATGACCGATGGCTACAGCAGCGCGCACTGTAGGGCACTGCCCCATCCCTCCCCCTTACCCTCTGCTCCCTCCTCTCCCTTCTTCATTGCTGGCTTTCTTTTTTCCTCTCTCTCTCTCTCTCTCTCTCTCTCTCTCTCTCTCTCTCTCTCTCTCTCTCCCCGTTCCCATCCCGACTTCCAAACCCTCTGTACCTCAGTACCACTTCTTTCACCCCAGTCTCTCCTCTGGTTTTGCGTCACTGCAAAGACGGCGAATGACTGGCAGTTGCCATTATTCATCTTCTCTGATGGTAATGATATGAGAGT
>JADBJO010006177.1:40000-60000 GCA_016801955.1 Conus betulinus
GGACAGAGAGGGTTTCCAACGTGAAAAAGACAAAAATCCGACCCCCCGGGTGTGGGTCGAACTGACGACCGTAACGCTCCACAGGCGAACACTAACCATTTTAGCACAGGCCCCTCTAAAAGGCACACAAAAACAAAGTGTGAAGTAACGCACTTTAATGAACGACACAAAACAAGACAAGAAATTTTCGGCAATAAGCCTTCCTCAGCGACAAGACAATGAAAAACAGTACAGACATTAACATGCACAATACTCCCCTTGTAGAAATCTGCACGGGAGATAATCCGTCAGAGTTCGCATTCACCGAGAGTGACCCCACCGTTTTCACAGACCATAATTATGGCACTAATGGGCTCGTCCAAAGCAGTTTAGCCCTAGACAGGTCTATCAGAGAGAGAAAATGCCAAAACATGGGGGTGGGAAACGATGTGCCGGTAATGCAGACATTCGATATCCTAGTCGTTATCCTGGCTGGATCACGCTTGAAACCTGATATGTGGTTCTCTTGATCTATTTGCTTAATCCGTAAACTAAGAAAAGGTAACTCTATTTGCAATGGAAAGACAGGCATTATTTTCCCCGATTATCTTCCAAACAGTTCAGAGAGAGAAAATGCCAAAAACGCGAGTGTAAAACGGTGCGCTTGTAATGCAAACACTGTGTTGCAAACAAATCGACGCCTGTCGATCGATTCAAATCTGCATGTCTTGGCATTGATGTGACGCTTGTATACCAAATGACGCATGCACAAAGTGCGTAATGATTTTGATCCACCAACTGAGAAAAGTCTGTTTGCAATGGAAAGACAGGCGTTATCTTCCCCTGATTGTTTTCTTCGGGAACAGGTCTATCATTTATAAAATCTACATCAATAATATGGTATTTGAAACACCGACATCCCTTAGCAGGATAGAACAAAGACTGTGCTGAGGATATCTCCCGTTCCGCTTGTTATCACCCACAGTTTTCAAACAAGTGTGTAACAAACCAATGAAAACAAACAAACAAACAAAACAAAAATTAAATGCCAATAAAAAAAAGAAAGAAAAGAAAAGAATAGAGAAATCACATCGCCAAACAGCACGGCTGAACAGAAAGCTCGAGCTCTCTCCATTGTCGGGTTTTCGCTATCTAACGGGGAAGATTTCAAAAAGCTGTCTCATCATAACTCGAAACAGGAAAACGGATGTAATGAATATCTAGGACAACGACAGGTGAAGGGACCATAATAGTAGAAAAACGGCGGACGACAGTAAAGAAAGAAAGAGTAATAAAAAGCAAGGCAAAGTGAAACAGAAGAAATAAAATAAAGAAAGGGAAAAAAATGAAAGAGAGAGAAAGGCAAAATAAAACAGAATACACGAAGAAAGAAAACTTCAAGCCTACAGTTTACAGAAAATAGGGGTACAACTTTGAAAGTCCTCTGCCACCCCCCTCATCCTCACTCAATGACTCTGGCATTCTGTCCTGCCTGGCATTCCCACGGGGTCTCTTACCGGACGATGCGGGGTCACAAGCGGGAACGTTCCAGTCATGAAACAATCTTTGTACCCAACGACGTGTTAACAGTCGCGCATAAAGCTCTAGTCCAAATTAATGGTTAATGGGGTGTGTCGAGTTTCTATCCGAACTCACATGGTTACGCCTTAAGTGGATTATTGTGGACAGAGATCGATTGGATGGAGAGGTGAGACTAAAACATGGTAGATAATCGAAATTGTGGTCACCATGTGTGCGTATGCGTGCGTGTGTGTGTGTGTGTGTGTGTGTGTGTGTGTGTGTGTGTGTGTGTGTGTGTGTTGTTTTCTTTCAACTGTGGCAATGGCGACGCTTATCTAATTTTCTGTTTCACACTACTACAAAGAATGTTATTCCTAGGAAGGAAAACAATTTTGACGAATTCACTTTTTTTCGAAAACGAAATAGAGGTATAGGATTTGGTTAGCTGGCCCTACAAGATACTTTTAGTCCGTGAAATACTGCATTACTGTTCTTGACAAGACACTTTTTTATGCAGTGTCTAACTTTAACAGAAAGCAAGATTCTTGAAAGGTGCAGAAATTACACTGAATCTAAACTTGAAGCCCTATATTTGACTCTCCAAAATATGTGCAGGAAAAAGTTTATTATTATCAGTTTATATAAAATTATTTGTAAATGACAATCTGAGAAGCTGACCATTCTGTTACATGAAGATAAATATTACTTAATCAATTGTCGATAATACATAGCATTCGCTTTTACATGACATCTTTAAAGATGGTGATGGCTGGAAACGTGTATTCAACACACTTCAAATCGTCAAGCTGAAATACGTGCCACGGACACACACACACTTACACACACACACACGCGCGCACACGCGCGTGAGAGAGAGAGAGAGAGAGAGAGAGAGAGAGAGAGAAGAGAGAGAGAGAGGTCTAAAACGACTGTCAACGTTAACACGAGTCGTGCGCTTCGCTTAAAGTGTAGTTTTTCTCCCCGTGATTCATCGTGGAGAAAATGTTGGACAGGCATTGCATTTTAGATGGGGGATCAATAACATCTCTTTCTTGAAAAAGTATTTCTATGTTTGAATTTTATCATTCGCTTTAACTGTGGACGGTTATTTTGCACAAGAGTGATCTCATCACAAACCAAACAGCCAAGTTCTATAAGGCACACACAAGCGAACGGCGACATACACACGCGCATGCACGTGCGCGCGCGCACACACACACGACACATGTGCAAACACATGCACACAAAGAGGATTGTGCACAAATTAGAGATAGCGCCGCGATGAGAACAAAATTCCAACAATGAAGACCTCTTTGTTGTTGTTGGAATATTCGGTTCGGGAATGAATCAGCTCGGCTGCGTGAATGCGTGAACGCAAACTGCACATATGGGGGTCGAAGGGGATGAAAGGAGGAAAGTATGGAGTAGGTGGTATGATAAAGAGGCTGACGAGGGGGAGGGGGGGGGGGGGGGGGGGGGGGGAGCTTACTCGCACGTGTGTATGTTGTCCAGGTTGTGCCTGTTAACTCTTAAGTTCAGCCATTCCGAAGCAGCGCTGTAATGTTTCGTACAAATCACGTTGAGCTTCCCACACATCAGTTGCGGAGTCAACGCCCTATCGCCAGAATTAGTGTTCACTCGGTCTAGGTGAAGACTGAAGTTATATCAGTGCAAGAGTCATGGCTAGACGACGGGGAGATCAGGGGTTCGGTCCTCGTAAGCCCTGGCAGGCTCCTGCCATTAGCTGAGTACGTTATGAACTCGTGCAAATAAGGGGAGACCATAGCCGAGACTTATCCGTATTCGGGATCAACAAATTCGTTCTCCGAATGAAGGTAATATTTCCTTACCAAACTGCAAGTATCTGAATATCTCGGGCTTGGCTGATGTTATCAATACTTCATGAATAGGGCATAGACTACGTTACGAACCAGCCCTACCTTACGAACCAGCAGGACCTACATGATGAAAAAACACATCCATACAAATATGGTGGAAATGTTCCATTTTCGGAAGGACTTAAGACTGGTATTTCCATCTTTGTGTTTTGCCTGCCTACAGCGCAGTCTCACATATCGAGTATTTATACATAGCCTGGGCTTTTATGAAAGTATTGAGCGTAACTCGTTGCTTGAACACAGTCTACAATAAACTAGTAGGGTCAGTCTTGCTCCCATAAGAAAACCTAACATAGAGTAACTTTTATTCAAGACTGGCACAGCCTTTTAAACCCGAATAAAGTCAGACGAATAGAAAGATGAACAATCTAATAATGGGGGAAAAACAAGCGCAGGCCAACAACCCCTCTTTCATCACAGTAATGACTGGCAAAGATTTGAACTTAAGACGGTGGGGGAGGGGGGGGGGGGGGGGGGGGGGTTGGAGATGAAGAAAATGGGAACATAAAATTAAGAAAATGTGTTATAAATATCAAAACTCTTCACTAGCTACATGAGGAAACCATCGTAATCCTTCTTGAAGGCAGATCTTTTTGTATTGCCTGTTCCTAGGCCTTTCGTCTGCTGGATCGGACTCATCAGGGAGACACGGCTGATTGTGACTATGATCCTGGCGTCAAATAGAGACACACCACAGTCCATAATACCAAGGGTTCAAAAACGAATCCAACAGCACACGCATAAAAAGTTGGGAGCAAGACTTACCCTACTTGTTTATTGTGTTACTGTTCCCTGCCTCATTTTATTTTCAACTTGAATACATTTTTTTTTTTAACCATTCATCGCTACATAAGCCTGTTCGGAGATGACGCTTTTTTTCAACGCACGTGTATAAGCCATTGCCAATTGGAAATGATAGGCTGGATACTATAGACGCCCACCTAGGCAGCAAGAAATACCATGTCCTTGTCTGAATCATGTCAGACGTTAACCCCCTTCCCCTCAACTCGCTCACCCCCCACTCCTCCTCTTCCATTAGACACTGATGGTCACGATCACAATCTTTTATAAGGGATGGTAAAGCCACGTTCCTCGTTTAGCATCTGGTTCACGCAAATTGAGAGAATCTGTCGCAACAAAATGCTTGTTCCTGGGATAAAGTGAATGGTAAAATGGGGGAAAAAACTTATTTCATACATACACAAATAATATAGGCACTTACACAGACAATGAAACGAGTAGCTCTGTGCTGAGGTGATCTGACCTTCCGGAAGAGATGAACCTGATTTCACAGAGCTGGTTAGATTGTACGAGAAACATGAAATCTAAAAGATCCACACAGAGAGAAAGAGACACAAAGAGCGGAATAATGTAAGACAGACAGACAGACAGACAGACAAAAGAGTAATTTAGAAAACACTGGTTGCCATTTGAAAATGTTAGATCGTGTATACTCTCGGTCTCCGTCTCTCTGTAAGTGTCCCTCTATACTTCAAGGTTTTTCAAACGCATGCGTAACACCCGACGTCAATGCATATGAAAATTTTTCAGACAGGAAGCGAGAAATACAATACTTTACGATATCTCAAACTTTATCAACTGTTTAATGAGGAAAAACCGTGCTCGTTATGCACTGAAAAGATCACACTGAACAAGCAAAAAAGCCGAAACATGATCGCCATCCACGTCACTCTAAGTTTTTTTTTTTTTTTTTTAAAACAAATCAGATTCAACATATAGTGCATAATCTATGGCAACGGAATAACAACATATATCTAAAAGGTCAGTTAACAACGTAACAATGGTAAACAGTTATGATACGATTTCAACTTTTAACATGTGTCTGCGTCAGGGGTCTCAGTTAAACAACTGAATCCACACAGCAACCAGTATTTAGCATAACATGAAAAAAAATTCAATACAAAGTTTGTTCTGTGACTGAACAACTACAACGAACGTCAAATATGTTTCACTGCATTAAACTTTCCTGTTTACATTCTGCTCAATGTATTTCGTACTGTAAGAAAAGGCATTATTTCCAAGACATAATTCAAACATTATCATGCCGAAAATCATGGCATGTTCCTTTTCGGAATAATTTTTTCCCTTAGTTTTTTCCCCTTTTCAACTTATTTATCCTCATAGTTTCGGTGTAAATTCAGTGAGGAAAGATTTTTAGGCCTATACAGAAACAGGGAGCTTGAACTGGAGAGGGAGTGGGTTTTTGCTCTTCCCCCTCCCTACCAATGAAAGCGTAAATCTGCCTTTTCATTCATGTTAGGACTGATATGCGACGTTCGCTCCACATTCTGTTCATAAACTGACGTAATCAGTCTCCACATTTATTCACTTACATGTTGCGTAGGTAATTTAACGCATGATTTACTTCTACATCGATAAGCGTGCTATTTGGTGATGAATGATCAAACGTAAAAAGAAACTGAATTCAACTTTTGTAAGAAAGGAAACTTTCCTTTTTTTTCTTCGTTTTGTGTTGTTCTAACTATAAATGAAACATCTTTCATACTTCGTCTTTCAGCTGATGAATTGACGATGATCGTGAAATCAGATCTGAGAATTTTCTTTTTGAAATGATGTCGATGAATTTTACAGCTGAATGAATAAACATTTGATGCCGTTTCCTTTCAGAGAAAAATGTAATTATCGGTAAACAAATCGGTTCATTTCTATCGCACAATAAAAACAATAATCCTCTCTTTTATTTCTGCACTGCCATACTATTGCAAACATACATAAGTAGGTTCTCAAGTTCCGTTTACGTATGTTATTAGTAATAGTATTCATTTGGATATTTGCTGTTTACGTTTACGTCTTGAAAGCTATTGAAAGGGTGGTTTTATACCAATACCACATTGGTAACCTCCGCTGAAGATTAATCCCTGAAATCTTCACAAAACAGCTGTTTATGTATTTTTTTTTTTACTCCTAATTTCCTGTTTTAGGCCTTCATTAGTTCATGTGATTTCACACTCTGAGCTTTAATGTATTAACTTGATTTCTCATTCAAAATTCTGTTTACCTGAGCTGAGAACAAAATTTCCAAGCGATGTCATAGATCCATATTACGCTTGTCTAACCGACTATGACATAATATAGAAAACTCCCATATTTATGTGCTTTTAAAAGTAAATGAGCTTTTCAATAATGATGTGTAACAGATAACTTTATCTATTGTAAACATTGTCTGTGCACTGAAAACAAAATTAAACTTATTTTGGGGGTCTCTTGTTATATTCATTTTTTTTTCTTTAGATTTTATCATTAACAAGCAATCTGTCTTAACATTTCATAACCCAAGTCTAAATTTCATCGTTAATTTAAAAACAATCTTGTGATAACCAAACACGAACATTGGCAGTAATTCACAATGTCAGAGGTATTTCCCCCTTTAGATTTTCTAATCAACAAAGATGTTATGATTAACAAGTACTCTCTCCTTCTTAGCATTTCATTATCCTGGTCTAAATTTCATTGGCAGTAGTAGTGTCTTTTGACAACCAAGTATTGAAATTCACGGTAAATCACGTCAAACACTACACAATATATACCAAACCGTTTGGTAAGGTTCTCATAATTCATTTACAATAATTTTTCTAAAGGCAAATCACTGATCAAGACAAAACATACATGTATGACTGTTTTCTACAAATGGACAAATATCAAATCTCAAAATGTAACAGATGGTTTAACTACAATTGAATGCAACGTCAACGGTCAATTTAAGTAAACACAGTAACTTAACATTTTATAATTTGCCAACTTGAAATACAACTTTCATTTTTTGGTAACGCCCATGGTTATAAGGAATTAGCATGAACCAAACACACAGTAACGCTTACTTCCAATGCAATAGCATGGTAACATTGTCTGAACTCTTCACGTGAACTGAAAACACGTGAAATGTTAACAGATCAATATAACAGTCGTATCCTACATCCCTATATGATTGGCTTCCCACAATTAGCTACTAAATCGTATTTTCATGTACAGTTTTCCAACAAAACTCAACCTGGAACGCAAATCAACAGATCAAAATAGCTGCATAGTAATAAGGTATGTTAATCTGAACTTGCAAATATAGTAACAGGACACGATATCGTCATATGCAAGTGTTCGTTGAACCAAGGACATCATCGCAACAATACAATAGAACACACAGCATTGATTGAGAATTGCAATCCCAAATTCATTCAACAAATTGGAAAAACAAAAATAAAGAACACAGTCTTTCACTGACAGCAAAATCCGTGACAATAATTACGTAAACCACAGAACACAACAAACACGAGCTCCAACAGGAATAAATTATTCGTAACGGAATAACGACAACGTGACACAACAAGAAGATAACTTCTGTCCGCACGAGTATTCAACGTTGCTGCGGGAAAACAAGAATGAGATTCTATTTTGCGTATCTATGCTGCAAAAAATAATAACACCTAACGTCAGCTGAACAAAGTTCTATTAGCGTCGGCAGTTAAATTCAAGAAGTAAAAAATATTAAGCCCACCACTTTAACGCATATTCACAACTGCAAACTCAGCGAGAGTGAAAATATGGTCTTATGTGAACATATATTTTTAACAAGACAAAATCCAACAGATGTAAAAGCAGTTTTTATGTACACCAACATATGATAGTACTGTTTCGTGGTTCAGAAACCGTCCAACGTCAAAATAATGTGATTGCTCAACAGTAACATGGGAACCCTTAGAGTGTAATATTCACATGAAAAGGAAAAAAAAAAAAAAAAAAAAAATCACCGAACATAGGACAGAAGCAATCGCTTTAACTTTCATTGGAAGAAAAAACTTTCAACCAGGAGAGAAACAATTCAACAATCACATCAGTCACCATCACGATAACAAGCCGATAAATCAAGCAACAAACAAACAAAATGTTAATGATCTCGTGAAGTCGATAGTAATCTACGGTGTTGGCCTTACAATGATTTAAAACTGCTGGAAAATATTCAGTTCTGGATATATTTAGTTAAATTTCAGTACCTATACATAAAATGTTATTAGTCTTTATGGCAACAATCATTCATCGAACGATGTTTTCAAATGAATTGCTAATGTTCTCTTCAGTGCCGAGTATGACAGTCTGTGCGCTATAAGGCTCTAGTCAATTCTCTAAAAATATGTATCCGGTTTTAAAAAACACCCGTGATGTTTTCTGCGTACATATAGGATTAAACAAGAAGAATTATGTGTGTGTGTGTGTGTGTGTGTGTGTGTGAGAAGTCTATCCTCCTCCACTGGTGAAATTGTGTTAGCTGCCCTAGCTCAAGTTTGTTATACGTTAATTTCGGAAGTTTCTACCTGTCAAAAACAACCGTAAATTTGAAAGGAAAGGAGAAGCAAATCTAGAGTGTTCATCAATAATGTACTCGGAATTCATAAATCAACAAAAGTTAACAGCATGTTTTCAAATCACAGCACATAATCAACAAAAATAAAACAACAAATTGCGATTTCATAACAACAAAACCAGTATAACAATCATAACAAATAATCTTAACAGGTAAAATTAAACTGTCTTGGGTCGGTTGTCCTACGTTCTTTTCTCATGGGGCCCGTTTTCACACTAAGACAAGTCGGTGACCAAAATATTTGCCAGTCAGTGGGCTATTTCCGACATCGATCAAGAAAGATCAGAGGCGCAAAATGTCTCCACTATCATTAAAATAGGCCCACATCCAAACACCCTTCCTGTAATGACCCAGACCAGCGTAAGTCAATGAGGCGGTGTTTGTCCTTCAAATGTCTGTTACCGCACGTTGTTCGAACGGTCCTCTGATCACCCTTTGATCGCCAGTTCGTAGAAACACAGACAGACACTGGTCTTCCCATGGTGCACCTTACCATGCAGCAACTCACACATTGGTTACTTTGATTTTCCATTTACAAAAACAGACAGGCCTATGATATAAACCGTCCATGTCACCTCCCGTCGGGATCATGCAGAAGTGTTCGCGCTGTGGAAGTGTCCACTTGGCACAAAGACTAGCCATTGTATGTCCTTAAGTTGTCTACGTCACCCGACACATCAGGCCCACAGTCTTTTGATCGACATCGAATTTTGACCGTTGACAGTCTTTTGATCAACACATCGAATTGGCCGTTTACAGTCTTTTAATCGACATCGAATTGGCCGTTGACAGTCTTTTGATCGACATCGAATTGCCCGTTACAATCTTTTGATCGACATCGAATTGGGCGTTGACAGTCTTTTGATCGACATCGAATTGGCCGTTTACAATCTTTTGATCGACATCGAATTGGCCGCCGTGACAGTCTTTTGATCGACATCGAATTGCCCGTTGACAGTCTTTTGATCGACATCGAATTGCTCGTGTACAGTCTTTTGATCGACATCGAATTGCCCGTGTACAGTCTTTTGATCGACATCGAATTGGCCGTTTACAGTCTTTTGATCGACATCGAATTGCTCGTTTACAGTCTTTTGATCGATCGTCTTTTGATCGACATCGAATTGCCCTTTTGATTCGAATTGGCCACAAATCGACATCGAATTGCCCGTTCAACGTTCACGTTTATCTTTTCATCAGCACTGCTGTCCTCCCTCAGACAAATATCAGTGTCAGCTGCTGTTCATTTCATAGTTTTTTGAAGCGTTTTCAGTAGAATCGCGGTATATAAATTTTCTCTCTCTCCCTCTCTCTCTCACACGCACACACACATGCGCGCGCGCGCACACACACACACACACACGTGCGCGCGCGCACTAACAAACATACACACATATGCACAGACACACATGCGTCCGCATACATATACAAGCGCACGCACACACACACACACACGTATCCTGTAGCGCTCTCCTGCATTGTTAGCTGATGACAACGTTGTTGCTTTCCATCAGAAAATTGGTAAAACATGCTTCTGCTCGAATTGCAATCAGATACTGAATGTGCTAGCATGAAAGGGACACAGGCGTGGGACTACAAGTAAGTTTCATTAGCACGTCCCTTGCAACGAAGGCCTTCACAGTGTCCCAATGGTCCAGTCATCTCATTCAGTCCGCCATGTTTCACACGCATACTACTTGGAACTTGCTAATGGCCAAAGGCGTGAGGCATCCCTATTTCATCCAGTAGGCTTACTCAGTTCGAAACTGCTGGAATGACATTTTCTGTGAACAGTGTTCCTCTCCTTTCACGCAGCTCATGTTTCATTTCCACATTCTCCTTGCATGACCTAGGACGGAGAGTTCTGCTTCTGTGGGAGGATTGTCGGACAAAAATACTGTGCGGCATCCATTTGACCCATTTTTACTGTCTTTGGATCAGTGAAACAGGAATCCTATTCAAAATGTTACGACACGCGATGATGAGATGCAGCGCATTGAAAATAATATCGAAAAATTCTATTGCCGTCATCATTTTATGAATGGCGTTATCTCCGTGGCATGCAAGAGGTTCTGATCATCCTTAAATAGCAAAATTTTGTAGTTTATCCAGTTCTGGAACCTCTTGTTCCCATAGTGAAAAAAAAAATCACAACACAATCCTTTGTCTTAGCCTGTAGCCTTCATATTCTTTACACAAAAATGATCAAACTCACCATGCTCATTATGAAAGTTGATTTACCAATCATGTCTTGTTCTGCATTAATGCAATCCATCGTACTTTACATTAAAAACTTCATCAGCTTGCCTTGTATTTTGTATCGTAAGTATCGCAATCTGTGTCCTGTACCAGACTTGTAATCTATCACCAAAGTTCTAAATCCCGTAATTATCATCTTGTGCTTACGCGCTACAACAAATTCCATTTTTTAACAATGTTCTGTTAACCATTCAATTCAGCGCCAAGGTGTCCATTCCATTCTGTTTTGTAGCAAAGTTTACTGACAGCCCCACCTTCCTCCCCCGTCCGTTTTCCCTAACCTCAATTAATTTGGGGTTGTACACCAAGGTCCTACTCTCCATCAACTTTCTGACGAATCTCTCTCAATGTAAATTTTTTTTTTTTTTCGCTCGTTTGGTTGGTTGGTCCCCCCCCCCCCTGTTTTTTTTATTCCTTTTCTTTTGTGGCTTTTACCACATACAAGTATCGGTTAAAGCCTAACAAAATTAAGCAGTCGCACCATCTCTTTATTCTTTTCTCCCCTTCCCCCCTCCTCCCACCCCCACCTCTCAGCCCGCCCCATCGGTCAGCTCTCCACGCTCAGCAGGCGAGCTGCTTGTCGTGAATGGGCGTGACGTTGAGCTCCTCCAGGTCCTGGGACAGACTGCTGCCGCACGAGGAGTTGGAGTCCTGGTTCTCCAGCGCCGCCAAGGTCACCATGGTGTGGCGGTCGTCCGTGGGCAGCTTGGACCACATGTCCGACACGATGGCGGCCAGGGAGTTGGCGTCGTGGGACGTGCCAGCTTCTTCTTCAGCGCCGGGGCGATTTGCTGGTAGTACAGGAGGTAGCTGAGGGGGCAAGAAGCACCCCGAGGGCGGGTGAGAGAGGCTAAGAATTGCCGGGACGTTTGACTGAATGCGTGTGGCGGGGATAGGTGTAAGGATTGACTGCTTAGTCTCTCTCTCTATGTGTGTGTGTGAGAGAGAGAGAGAGAGAGAGAGAGAGAGTGTGTGTGTGTGTGTGTGTGTGTGTGTGTGTGTGTGTGTGTGTGTGAAGATACTCCGCAGAGAGAGAGAGAGAGAGAGAGAGAGAGAGAGAGAGAGAGAGAGAGAGAGAGAGAGATGTATGCAGATATATTTAAGTCTGAAAAAGATCTAATCAAAACAGGTTGATGGCACTTGAATCTGTTTTCGATGAGCTTCAATAAAACGTAACTTGGCCTTCTGAGTTACCTGGAATCAACACCTGGAAAGCCCATTTAGCACCGTTTCTACACCTTTTTATACTACTGGTATAATCAATGATAACTGTTTTTCCGTAGGCTTATACATATGAATCACATTGTCATTAAACTAAAATTAAACAAGACTTCCATATCAATCTCAAATCACATTGACCTACTGTTACGTCGAATTACTGATGTAACCAATAGAAGTAACTTTGAAAAGAAGTCAAGGGAATATAATTTGCGTGTGAATGGTGCTTGTCCTGTTATTGAAATATATAGATTAAAAAAAGCATACTCACAGACCTGTGACTGGTTGTTTCTTTGAAATATAAGGATGGTTATGTGTGTGTGTGTGTGTGTGTGTGTGTGTGTGTGTGTGTGTGTGTGTGTGTGTGTGTGTGTGTGTGAGAGAGAGAGAGAGAGAGAGAGAGAGAGAGAGAGAGAGAGAGAGAGAGAGAGAGAGACAGACAGACAGAGCGAAAGAGAGACGTGCGCTCACAGAGCGAAAGAGACGCACGTGCGCACACACACACACTCACACACACACACACACTGGTCTTACCCATCAAACTCGGAGCATTCAGAACTGTTGTCATAGTGATCAATGTTCAACTGACATGGGTTCGTATCCTTACTTCCTTGCGTTGGGAGTTTTTCATAGAGCCTGCGATCAAGTGAAAAAAAAATCCAGTTATTTCGTTTGTGAAGACTGTTTTTTTTTGTTTTTTTTTTTTGGGGGGGGGGGGGGGGGGGGGGGGGGGGGTAAGGGGAGTGGGGTAAGCAGCCTATTTTTTTAGAAAATAATTCTGACAAATAATCGTTCTGTTTCTCAGTTCCAGTGCTAACATTTCTGGCTTTTGAAACAGGTAACAGATCTGCATGCATGTCTATGTATGTCAATGTGGTATGTCTATGGCTGTGTACATGTGCCCGCAAGCATGTATGTACGTAAGGAGTGCACTTCCTTTCTTGCGAGTAGGGAGTAAGCGCTTGTATATATGGTTCGATGGTACATGTGCGCATATACAATCGTTTGTAAATGTGCGTGCGACCACGTGTATTTGCTTGGATCTGAAGAGTATGAAAGTCATATTCTCTGTCTTAATTAAGCAAGTTCTTGGACACACGTATTTGTATACTGATGTGTGCACATGCACACAACCACAGACAGAACAGACACAAGACAGAGACTGAGGGAAGGAGAGGTTGCAGGAGGCGAACACGCAAACAGACAGACCGAAAGACAAAGCGATACACAGAAGTAGCAGTGTCAGACGTGGGGTGGACCCTTACTTACCCTTCCAATCGTTTCTTGCAGTGCGGACTTGGTCTGTGAGAGCAACTGTGGCGACCACCGGCCTTCAGCCCAGTGTGGCTGCACATAAACAACCTCGGTGTCAGCCAGCAGTAGGCCCTGCCAGCGGCAGACCGCTTCGTCCACTCGAACATAGAGTGGCGATTCCCTTTGGTTTCTTTCTTTCGTTCTTGTATGTATGTATGTATGTATGGATGGATGGATGGATGGATGGATGGATGGACGGACGGACGGACGGACGGACGACGGACGGACAGACAGACAGACAGACAGACAGACAGACAGACAGACAGACAGATAGATAAATAGATGGATAGATAGATTTTTTTTTTTAGTTTCTAAATTGTCATCCCACTCCCCCCCACCTACGGGACCTTTAAAGTCAAAGTGATCAGGGAAATGACTCGTGTCGCAGTTCCCATCCCCTAGCAGAAGGAGGACGCCGTCTAAGCCGAGTAAGTCACTTTGTTCTTCGTCTTTGATTGTTACATTTGTCTGGCCTGTACAAGTCCTCGGGGTTGAAACGCGTTGCTTTCTTTCTGCCGTTATTTATTTGTTCCACTGGTTCGGCGGTCAGGCACTCCTTTTCTTCTCTAGCCCCTGAAAGTATTTTGCACTAGCACGATGCCCAGACCGTACCAGAGCTGTGCCTTTTCCATTCTGCTGCACGACTCAGAGCGCTGGAGAAGGACAGTCTTCAAAGTGTTCAATTTTCCACACGAAGAATCTCAAAAGAAAAAAAAGGGAATAAACGAACAAAATAAAATGAAAAAAAAAAAAAATAGCGCCAATATTCTGGCCTAGCACCACCAGCAACCAACAACTACTAATCCAATGCAAGCAACAGAATATGATCACCATCATTATGAGCTGCCAGTAGAGGTGAGGTTGGACACGTCATCCCGCAAAAGAGCAGTACACCTCCCGAACTGCCGCTCATTGGACACCAGTGGCAAGACGCATGTGAGGACGACCGAAGAACACCTGGCAACGAACTGTAGAGGGAGAACTGAAGGCTCTGCAAGAACACCTGGCAACGAACTGTATAGGGAGAACTGAAGGCTCTGTAAGAACACCTGGCAACAAACTGTAGAGGGAGAACTGAAGGCTCTGTAAGAACCTGGCAACGAACTGTAAAGGGAGAACTGAAGGCTCTGCAAGAACACCTGGCAACGAACTGTAAAGGGAGAACTGAAGGCTCTGCAAGATCACCTGGCAACGAACTGTAAAGGGAGAACTGAAGGCTCTGCAAGAAACCTGGCAACGAACTGTAGAGGGAGAACTGAAGGCTCTGCAACTCGCCATGGGCACCGGCCAGAAGAGAGCTAGGAGCAGGACAATGTGGGGTGTTGCCGTGCCGTCTAAAACGCCAAAGGCATGATAGGTAGTAGGAGAAATAAGTAAGTTCCATGTATCGGAAAAAAAAGATGAAAAGGTTAACAGGGTATGAGGGCGCAAGGAGGGCACCTGCTATCCTATTTAACCTCTGCGACTTTAAACAGTCAGGTTAATCAAGGAGGTGTCACTGCGGGCGAACTAGTCCGCATACGCTACACCACATTTCCTGAGCCAAAAGGTCAAAATGCTCAAGGATTACAGAACAATCACTCAGTTACTGGAGAAGTAAGGAAAGGTTTGGGGAAAAAGACGTTTTCACGGACATGACGGAGCTGATGCCAAAGCTACACATGACCAAACTTGCTGGTCGTGCCGTGGATCCTCTCAACAAAACAACAGCCTCATGAAGTTGTGCCAAGAACAGATCGTTGGTTTTCCTTCACAGTGTCACAGGGAGCAATAAAAACATCAAGCTGTCATTAGGCATCCCACCAGAGGAGACGCCTCACTACTGCAGAGCCATTTAGGTGTTCTGTGGGGCAACATGACCGACGCTTTGGACAGTCGGAGATCTACACAGCCTCCTGTCCCCAGCCACGCACAAATGCAAGGGCATTTGTTTTCGCACGTTCAATCTTTCACAAATCGCTGTTCACCCAGGAATTCGGTGTGTCTCTGACTCGCGTACATTCGCAACAGTAATCTGTGACATAAAATCTTCGTTGCAGAATGGCAAATGAGCAAAAGTTGAAAACTTCCGATGCAGTTGAAGGTGAGGCAAGTGAAGTCCATCTGTCTATGGATGTAGCGGGGCTGACCACATCATGGGGCAGCATCAAGGATCAAGCCAAGTTATGAATGAATACTGAGTTAGACGACTCACTCCGGTTCCCCGTGCACAGCCACACCGGGGCCAGTCGTGCTCCTGCATCAACACTTACAGTCCACAGGGAGCAGTCCACAGCAAGTCATCATGAAGCAGTCCACACGAGGAGGCACTGCACACCCACCGAGTCGCCTTGGATGTGTTCTGTGGTTCATGGTGCCTCTTCTGATCTGACGTACGCACAAGACCCCTTACTTAAAACCCTGCTGACCACAGTACTTGCTGAGCTACAGAACCAGCATGAGTTAGCATGTCCCTCCGGGAGGGCGCCACCATTTACATCCACGATACTCCTCATGAACTTCCTGGAAACGGCGAATTCGAATCAAACTCACCGAGAGCATAGATATAGAGAGGAAATCCCCACTGAGCTGCCGAACTGACCACGAGCATTGAACGTAGAGAGGAAGTCAAAACTGGTGTCATCAGGAGAGAAGTGAAGGGACGCAAAACAGAGGCCTTTTTCTCATGATCGATGAGGATGAGAATAATCAACATGATGCAGCTGAGTTTCATTCTAACCAGACACTGTAAGGAAGGGCTGTACTCTATGTTTTCTTTCATATCACAGGAATCAACCAAGCCCGAGAGATACGTACACCTGCAGAGTCGGTCAGGAAATTTGAACAACATTCTCAGGGACTACCCGTCAACTGAATGGCACTCGACTGTGTGGTAGCAGTTTTCTCACTGGAGCCCGTAGCACACTCAATTCGTAGTAGGGTCTGGCTAGGACTAAAAAAAAAAAAAAAATCCCACAACAAAAATTTTAACTGGAGTCGAACCTACGATTCCCTAGCCAGCAAGTTCGCAAATGTCGACGATTACACCACAGCTTTTTTTTTTTTTTGTTTGTTGTTTGTGTTAATAAATCACATCAGCTGGAGCATCTTGATCCAACGTCTTCATACAGTCTGAAATGCGATTCCCTGTCAGTTCTGGCACCCAATAGCATATTTTGACCTTACCCAAGACCCAGAAGTTCTACTCTACAGGTAAAAGGATCAACATTTGTTCATGTGTCATCCCACACACATGCGACTTTGAAAAGGTAAGCAAAGCAAATGTTAAAAGGTAACCTTTTGGGTTTTGTTTTTAATGGCAGCCTGAGCTCCACGAGAACGAACTGCGCTTAAGAGTAAGTGACAGAATATTGGGAAAAACATTCGGAATGTGCACCAAAAATATCGAACACGCACGCCAGAGTTTGTTGACAGGACATTGGCATACTGAGCATAGTGAACCGAGCGCTGGTCTGTCATCATTGCCGAGGGGCTTCATGCTGTGGGGAAGCGCCAAAGGTCGGAAGACCTCCTGAAATTTGGGCTCAAACCTCAGAACAATTGTCGCTATGGGTGTTTTAGCCCCGGGCGGCAATTATGTAGAATTGTGGTGTATTCTGTGGACTGAAATTAAAATGATGAGACAGGGACCACAGAGTCCAGCCTCATCCACTTCATGAATATATAATCTGTGAGAGTGTCGCTCAAATGTCTTGACCAGGACTGAAAGTGTCGGTATGTAACGAGCTTAGATGAGGCCAGGATGTGTCATGTCAGTCAGCACTTGTACATCCAAAACCTTTCATCGACTCTCTCTGTCCTTCTTTTTCAAGTTTATTCATCACTATTTAAGCTGAATGGCAACAATAAATTCTGAATTTTTGCTTTTTTTTTAAATATTTTTTTCCGCTTTTTCTTCTGCACTTCACAGACCAAGCAGAAGATGAAGATGACTAAATCACTGGGATTTCTGTTACCTTCTCTTCTTGCAAGTGGTCCGTTTCTTGCAGTCGTGTTTGTGTTTTGAGGGCGTCGACAATGTCTGTGGAGTTCTGCAAACCAAGAATAGGTTATGTTAAGTTCATGCCCCCACGTTCAAACACACACACACACACACACACTCACGCACCCACACACGATCTTCCAGTCTACAGCCAATGAAAAGAACTACCACAAAAAGAGAGAGAGAGAGAGAGAGAGAGAGAGAGAGAGAGAGAGAGAGAGAGAGAGACTTAACACAACATTCGTATTACCAGAACAACAAAACCTTAATATGAACAGCAAAAATGTCGTATTTTAAGTTGGTAACCGAGAGTTGTACTCACAACCAGCTGAATGCAAGCTCGTCCTCTAACAGGATAAGCTTCTCACGAGGCAGCCACTGACACAATGCAGTGCTTAAAATTTTATGCAACCACTCGTCAACGTAGACAGAAAAGAGAGAGAAGAGTGTTCCTGAACTTGCTGGGAAACAGTAGTCTACGGTATGAAATTAGGTGTCAAACTGTTTAGAGCTACACAAAAGCTTTTGACAAAAAAAGACAAACCACACCTTCCCTTTGGCCGTGCGCAGATACACAAAACCGTGCGTTCGTAGAGGAAAACATACACATTCGTTTAAAGTAAAAAAAAAAAAAGACTTGCTTGCACACACACACACGTATTCGCACACATACACAATCTCTCCTCTCTCTCTTTCTCTTTCTTTAATCCGGTGACTGTTGCAGCTCCTTCCTGTCAAATCCTCATAATCTTCAACACCACCAAGGGCAGATGGTGTCTGTAACGGCTACAGGTCAGAAAGCGGGATCTTTTCTTTTGTTCACTGCACCATAAATAGGAGTGTCCTCTAACCGGTAGATAAAATCATGGGTATTCTCACTCTCAGGGGGAAGGAAGAGAGAAAAGAGCAAACATTAATGGGAATAGAGAAAGGCCGATGAGAGGAGTAAACACAGACACCTTGAATAAGATTTTCATTTATATTACCGCTTCCAGGAATAAGACTAATGACTTAGAAGAACAAGCGTGCAAGAAAGCTTTTTTTCACACACGTACAATCAATTTGTTTCAAGACAACGTGGAAAAGAAATACAGAATATAAGGCGCTGGAATCAACAGGAATTAGATAAGTGCCACAGATCAGATTTATCAAAGCGACGTAGCTGCGTGCGGACTCGTCTTTAAATGCGACCCAGTGTGTGGTTAGTGTTGAGGCCACAATGCAGGTTACAGCTAAATAAATAAATAAATGAGTGACGCCATGAACCAGAAGGGGAGAGTTCAGACCTCCGCCATTAAAGATTGAACAATTTTTTTCATCCAATAGGGGACGTAATTGAAGTTGTTCTTGTGTACGTTTTTCAATAAAAACATGCAAAAGCAAAACAAAGAACCCACGCACACACGCGCGCGCGCGCGCACACACACACACACACACAAAATCTTATTATTTTGTACATTGTTACCTATTTGTAACAGTCGTTTTACAGTGTTCATATTCAGTGGAAAGTTTGTAATCATCTTGTCAATAACGTGAGCAACACTGGATCCTCTCTACCTTCGTCTAAGGGGAGGTAATGGTTAGTACAGAATGAAGTAGTTACTTCCCGTGAACATAAAGTAGTTTCTCCCCGTGTACATATCAATCTTGCTGAAACATCCTGGATCTGCGGTCTCATCTAAATGCGCATCACACGTTCTCCCCAAAATGCCATAGCTGATGCGGGTTTTAAAAAAAAATCATAAGTAATGAATAGGAAACCTAAAATGAACGAACAAATAAACAAAATACAAAAAGCAAACAAAAACAATATTCAAAATGATCTTTTACAAAAAATGGCGTATCCAGAGATCAGGCCAGTGACCATCCAAAGCAACTAATCAAAATTTTCACATCTCTGCAACTCCTACCAGAGTTCTGGTGTCTGTGTCAATAGTTTGCGCGAGAGAGAGAGAGAGAGAGAGAGAGAGAGAGAGAGAGAGAGAGAGAGAGAGAGAGAGAGAGAGAGAGAGAGAGCGTGCAAGCGTGTGTGTGGGGGAAACAATCTAGCAAACCATTAAACTTTTAGCAGATATATCACCTCACACACAGAGAGAGAGAGAGAGAGAGAGAGAGAGGGGGGTGGGGGGGGAGGGAGGGAGGGAGATGACAGCGGGCTCACTTTGTCGTCTTATGGTGTCTGTGTCGTCGTGGTCCAAGTCGAAAGTTTCCATACACAGCAGCCCGTGGTCATCGTCCATCTCTGGCAGCTCCTCCAGATCACTGAGTCCTGCCGCCTGCACACACACACACACACACACACACACACGCGCGCGCGCGCGCGCGCGCGCACGCACACACAACACACGCACAAGCAACCAAACACACGCACACACACATAAGCAACCAAACAAGCGCACACACACATAAGCAACCAAACAAGCGCACACACGCA
>JADBJO010006177.1:65000-110000 GCA_016801955.1 Conus betulinus
CAGCATGGAAACAAAAGTAATTTACGAAAGGGCTTTTTTCAGGCACTTACAATCCTAAAAGTAACAGTTTTCTTCTGCTCCCTGTGTGTGCATTGGGCATCTGTTTTTTGTTTGTTTGTTTGTTTTTTTTTTTTTGTTGTTGTTGTTTTTAACATATTTTCGAGCAAAATTTATTCCGCTGGATTTTTCAACATCTGCACCGTGAACTGTGCACAAAAGCATACAACTATGCCGATGTCCCACTCTTAGGCGCCATTTTGAGTACATGCTTCCGATTGAAAATATAAAATGCACTAACGCAACGCAGTATGTTTTATTTCATAAAACGCATGCATCGTACATCACATTAAACCATCAAATGAACCAAAAAAAAGTTTGCATGAGATCATTGAATTTGAATACCGGTCAACTTTCCTTCCGTTACCCAGAATTCGAACACTTGACTGCGTCCCGTCAGGCTAACCGATCATGGTCAGCCTTTGAAGCGGAAGACGACGGGATCTGTTGGAGCGGGACGATCGTGGGGGTGGCTCCATAGGTCGGGGCCATGCAGTGATGGAGAACTGGCCGTGAGAGGTAATGGGAGATGGGCTCGCAACAAACAAAACAGAAAAAAAAAAGAAAAAGAAAGAAAAAAGGGTTAAAAAAAAAGAAAAGCAGGTGTGTTCGGTGTCTCACCTTTTTGCAGACGCTGGAGTAGAAAGGCGGGGGTCTGTCAGCATCGACCTCTCTCTTGATGAGCAGGCGGTGAGCAGGGGGGACAACCGAGGAGGAGGAGGAGGAGGAGGAAGAGGAGGAGCAGGTGGGGGGAGCTGCCGGGGTGAACATGTCTGGCACTTCGCCCTCTTGTGACATCATCACGTCGTTACGCGCGATGCCGTACACTTTGTTGGGCGTCATCATGATGGGTACCTGCATTATGTGGAAGACATACACTGCTCGTATCCGCACATATTCCTCAAAGTTTGTGAGGAGTTAAAAAGAAAGCAAAACAGTGAATCCAGGAACTAGCACAGTTAGGATGGTAACAGACAAGTACATGTTGAACAGCATGCTTCACTTCGTTATTGTGTTCTACTGTGGCAGAAGTAAACACAGTGATTCTTCCCCGTCTCACAGATTTAGATTATCCGAATTTCGCGTTTTTTTGTGTGAAGAAGCACGAAAATACCTTCAGCGAATTATTGGGGGTACATGTTTAATACAAATCTGAGCTTAAATTTTGACTACTCCATACCTCTCTCAACGTACCATTGTGGGCAGCAAGATGCACAGAGAGGTGGGAAGGGAGGGGGACGGGGTGGAGGAATGAGAGACAACTTGCATTTTTATTTTGTTCGTGTGAGTTTATCTGTTGTGTGGGAAACAGAACATACGAGCGCCCTCTCTCCCAGTATGGACAAACCATGGAAGAACAATGCAGTTGCTCAAAGGCGCTCGTTTATAAATTCCTTTGGCGGTCATTTGGGAAGAGTTGTTTATATAATTCTGCTCACGGGTAGTGCAAATTATATGAGATGTGCTCAGATGTAATTGCATTTTTCTCCCTTGTTTGAAGGGCTCTAATGCTAATGCTAAACGCCCAATGAAATCGCTGTGTGTGTGCGTGTGCGTGTGTGTGCGTGTGTGTGTGTGTGTGTGTGTGAGTACAACCTTGAGTTAATCTGACAAAAATTGGTTTCAATCAGTGTATGTGTGTGTGTGTGTGTGTGTGTGTGTGTGTGTGTGTGTGTGTGTGTGTGTGTGTGTGTGTGTGAGTATAAACCTTGAGTTAATCTGACAATAAATTGGTTTCAGTCAGTCAGTGTGTGTGTGTGTGTGTGTGTGTGTGTGTGTGTGTGTGTGTGTGTGTGTGTGTGTGTGTGTGTGTGTGTGTGTGTGTGTGTGTGTGTGTGTGTGTGTGTGTGTGTGTGTGTGTGTGTGTGTGTGTGTGTGTGTGTGTGTGTGTGTGTGTGTGTGTGTGTGTACACGTGTACGTGTAGACCAAGTGAGATCAGCATTCTAAGAGGGGAGACAAACCATGCGCGTGTAAGCCATTACATTCACAAACGAAGATTACAGCCTTCAAAGCCTTAAGTCGCCAGTTAAGGTCCGTGACACCTACTGACCGTGGCATGTATGTGACCCTGCGTTGAGTAAACAGTGCTGCAGAATCATATTTTCACAATTTTGTTTACGAACTATTTGTCGTTCGGTCAGTCATCAGTGTTGAGTCTAGTCGCTAGATTAAAATGGCTGACATGTTATCCGTTGTTGGTAAAAAGAAAATGTGTAAACTTCTTAGACCAAAGATAGCTGAATCGGCAACAAGGGTAAAAGGTGAACGACAGTATGATTGATAAAAAAACGAAAGAGAAAGACTAAGTTAAAGAGGATGGCAGAAAACCGGAAAATTAGAAACGGAGAGTTTCCTCCAGATGGTAATAATAATTATTCATACTGAGAGCCTCCAGCATCCTCATGGGAAAATCCGTGCCGAGTTCGTAGTGATGCAACATCATTTCCTTCCCTCGCTACCGCCTATTTGTTTGAATGTTTCTCTCTGGCAGCAAGATGACACCAAACTGCCGAACCACTTTTAAAGAAACTTGGTGGAGCGTGGCCCGGGGGACTATTCAATACATTAGTGCACGTCTGGACCAGCTGTCGGTCCCGGATCCGTTTTGCCCGTTTCCACTGCATGTGAGCATTGTGGTGATACTGTTTGCCACTTGGTAACTGTCTATGAAGTAACAGATATTTATGAATATTACATATGTTTCGAGACTTACACTTCGACGTTTTGTATCGCACTCCAGGAAGCAAGTCTTGCCGTCTGCACCTACTATTACTACCCTTCGCAAGCATGATTTGGTGTGGCGGAGATTGACGTTCACCCGAAATGCCCGTTTAGTTTCTCTATGCGACCTGCAAGGACCTTGTGTGCTTGGTTGAGCTGTCATTAAACTAAACCGGGACTTGATCTTCTGGATTGATACACACCCTACAAACATTCGAAACGGATCCAGGACCGTATGTTCTGCTCGAGTTAGGTCCCTTGTTTATACGTGTTAAACATGCCCCCCCCCCCCCCCCCCCCCCCCCATACAGCTAATGCACCGTTGTACTGTTGGATGTCCACATTTATATCTTACAAAGCTCTTTAACATTGGAACGTCATCATATTTCCATCGATAGTGTTTGAAACAGCAGTAAGTCCAGATCAGTAAAAAGTGAAATGTGTACTAAATAAACACGATGGATTCTTTTATCGATTTGAGTGGAGAATGCAACATTTTGACGCAGCAAGTATTCTTCAATGTGAATTGATGCACTAGAACGTCAATCTAAAGAAATTTCAAGTGAAGAATAATGACGTGAAAGACTTAAACGACGTTGAACAGAAGACGACGGGTGGGTGCGGTGATAGGTGTTGAAAAGTGGGAGGGGGTATCTTGATGGGAGATAGAAATAAAGACAGAAGAGAAGTTAAGAGCATAACATGAAACACAAATTTAAATACGTGTGTGTGTGTGTGTGTGTGTAACAATATAATCATTTTCTTAAGAAAAAAAAAAAAAGGGGGGGGGGGGGGGGAACAGCGTTGGGGAGAGGGGGAAGGCAAAATAGAGTTAAAACATATGCACCAGCAGGGAGGAGGGATCGAGGACGGGGGGTTGGGGACAGGAGATGGGAGAGGATGGAAAGGATGAAAAAAAACAAAAAACTTTTAATTGGCACATGTCAAAAGATCTGATCTGTGTTGTCTGTGTAGTAAGTCTGACTGTTACCTCACCACATTGATCACATCCATGCCAGCTTCTTTTCACACATGTCCACTAACGTATTGTAGATGAATAAACTTTTTTCACTATTCGAACAAGCAAGTCCACCATACTCGTCACATTCATTTTGGCCTCTATCAACACTCACACGTTAATGTGGTACAAAGAAATAATCCTTAGTCATTATTCGAACAGATGACGCTATGCCCGTTATTATTTGAGGGAGTTGACGAATTCTCTGGTATGTGATTTGTGGACATATTGGCGGGTTTCTTTTTATTAGTTGATTTCAATACATATGACGGGAATATGATTTTGTTTGCCGAATTCATGTTACTGCATACGTTTTTATTTTCATTTTTCACCAACTGTCTAAATGGCTGACAGTGCTAGGTTCGGGCAGTCGGATAAAAAAAAAAAAAAAAAAAAATTACCCCTTCTACTGCTACGATTGCTGTGGTGGTGCATTATTGCTTTTATTGAATATTTTTGCATTTCGTTCCACTTCTCGTCTCTCGGTGTGAGGATGCTAAGAGAGGAAAAAAAAAAAAAAAAAAAAAAAAAAAATGCAAAGCAGCTTAGCCATGGGGGGAGGCAGTATGCGCTGTACGGTGCGCATTTCAAAGAAAATGCGCATTCCAAAGAAAATCAGTTTCTCCGCCTGACCTGGTGGGGGAATAAAAAAAAAAGAATTAAAATAGAAAAGAAAAAAACTCGTCTGATTTAGAATACTAGAACTATTTTACATCCAGAACCGTATTGACCATGTTTGATTACGTTCTTTTTGTTGTTGCTGTTTCTTGTGTTGTTGTTTATTTTTTCTTCAAGACGATTGATGTTGCATAAACTATTAGTTGTATTATTCGTTGGCGGGTTTCTTTTTATTACTTGATTTCAGTACATATGACGGGAATATGATTTTGTTTGCCGAATTCATGTTACTGCATACGTTTTTATTTTCATTTTTCACCAACTGTCTAAATGGCTGACAGTGCTAGGTTCGGGCAGTCGAATAAAAAAAAAAAAAAAAAAATTACCCCTTCTTCTTCTGCTACGACTGCTGCTGGTGGTGCATTATTACTTTTATTGAATATTTTTGCATTTCGTTTCACTTCCATGTTTTATGATGAAGTTTCACCGGCTTGTATGTTAAAGAAAACTGCTAGAGATCAAACGTAAATAATTCATCGTAGATTTGAGAATATGTGAAATTCTCTCTCTCTCTCTCCCTCATTTTTTTTCACACACAGTCATGTTTAAGTTTTGTCTCAATGACAATATCATGCCTGCGCCACACGTGGAACACTAGCAGCTACACACTGGAAAAAAAGAGTCACATGTCACAAGAGGAACACAAATAATCCCATATATTACGGAAAGAGAGTTCTGCTAACAAAATCTAAACGCTTCCTTTATAGATGACCAATTTAGTTCTAAGTAACCATCACTGTTATGAGCAACTGATTAACGCAAACTTCGATAGCTATTTTAGGGAAACGGGGTTCGGACGAGAAGCTATTCCATTATTTCCACTGCTATCAACACAAATTCAGTCGAAAGAAATGAAATCATCATATATGACTATGTGGAAGCCCACAGTTTGTTGAGCAAATCTACATCCATGATGTCGTCAGAGCTAGCCGGTGAACCGATTTTACACGCACTATGCAAAGGAGGTCCTTCGATTAATGTCTACGCTCTCGCCTTCTCGCTCTGACTTTGAGTCAGTAACGCATCTTGGTATAGATTTTTAAAAAGTTAGTCACCCAACACGTTAAAAAAAAAAAAAAGATCTTTTAAATGAACTACGGGCAAACTTCACTGCCTTCCAGTCTCTTCCCAGTCAGCACATCACACAAAAGATGACGCGACATAATTTTCCTCACACCACTATAGCAGACATTTTTAATAGATCCTTGATTTTAACACAAAAAGGGGAAGGGGCGTGTGTGTGTGTGTGTGTGTGTGTGTGTGTGTGTGTGTGTGTGTGTGTGTGTGTGTGTGTGTGTGCAATAAGAACATACACATCATAAAATGAATAACAAAAAAAGTCCTTAGTCAGATTTCCCTTGTTACAACGACAAAGCATCAAGCAAAACGTTTCCCAGATTCATGAAGTCCTAACCATCAATGTTAATTCATGATAGTCATGTTAACAGTGTTCCAAAGCATGAGCATATCCGAAGCACAAAATGAAAAGAAACGCTCAAAACTAGAATCTACAAGAAAAAAAAAAGACATGATGTGTATGATGTGTTATGCACTATCAAAACTCAATTCGATAAAAATGTGCAGTATAGCGCAGTTTCGTATTAGCAATATCACGAACCCTAAGGAATGGGGAAAAAAAATAGCTCAAGAAAAATTTTTCAAACATCTGAAATCACACCGTTATTGTCTTCTTTTCATCCCGTGACAAGAGCGACATTCAATGTACCAAAAGCCAAGACAAGGACAACACCAAAGGACTCAAAACACACACACACACACACACACAAAACATTCAACAGTTTTATATTTCTCTTCAAAGGTTCATGCAAACAATAACAGTTCACAACAAAAGCTAAATTCCGCATTCTCATGAAAACGTTTCATGCAAATATTCATGCAATAAAAAAAAAGCATGCAATGTAAAAGGCAACTTTTGATTGTATTTGTCTTCATTCAAAAAACGTGAACAAAATCCAATAAACTGCACTCGGTAAAAACAAACAACTTATCTCGTCACATTCTGATGACTGGAATTTGTTGA
Source organism: Conus betulinus (assembly GCA_016801955.1). Taxonomy (NCBI): domain Eukaryota; kingdom Metazoa; phylum Mollusca; class Gastropoda; order Neogastropoda; family Conidae; genus Conus; species Conus betulinus. The sequence continues at coordinate 71,517 of JADBJO010006177.1, forward strand.
ATTTTTTCTAAAAAGCCATTAAATAACAGAACATAATTTTCAGCACACCCGCTTCCAATTTTCAAAGCATTTTACACGAATGATACCATGCAATACTTTTTCGTTTTTTTTCAGATTCTCGTATTACTGGCACAGAATTTTAAAAAACATAGCATCTCCCGTGCACTTTGAATTAGTCACAAATCAAAGCATTCATGAAGACTAACGGAGAAAGCCGTAGATAAATGCAGTACATTATATATAAGGAATTAATGAGTAATAATAAGCATAATTTATCATATTAACCTCACGTGCATTTGAAGTTTTCAATTTTGTGTGGAACGATTATTCATTTACCTTTTTTCTTTCACCAGCTATAATCATGTGAAAAAAAAATCGCCAGGTGCGTTGTTGAGAACGTCTCGGTATCAAAATGTTTACCTGTGTGATGCCTTCATAAGAAGTAACAATGTTATATACTTTGGGCAAATGTACCAAACTTTGAATAACTCGAGGCCACATCATTCAATTCTTGTAATATTAAGAAACTGGTTTTCGCTTGCTTCTTTCAGCTCATTGTAAGGAACCAAAGCTAAACCATGTGCAACTGAATGCTCTCTGAGATATCCTATTGGAATCATCACAGTCAGAACGCAGCGTTCTTGGTAACCAGGTGAAAAGGGGCATACACTTCGCAAAAAATGAAAGTTAAAAGAAAAGGATCGAAAACTGACCTGTCACTCTGTATCCGAGCAGTTATGCGGGATTGTCTTCAGTCGTGACAAGCTCCTAGCATAACATTATCAGTCATTATCAGTCGTGTGGCTGCCCATGTGGCGGGATAATCAAAAACGGTCACACAAGTAATGTTCTCATCCCTAGCTGATGCATTTGTACCATAGTGTTCAAGTACTTCAGCTGTTCGGATGATCCCCTGGAGATTACACCACCAACAACAGAACAGTCTGGCTTACTCCACAGCAAACTAAAAGGAAATCTGTTAATTTAATCTGCCATTCATTTCTGCCAATTTCCTAACACTGGCCTATAAATCATTGTTATGACATAAAATACAAATTGCCATAATCATCCCCACATGGTGATTTCTTTTGTCATTATTAAATCATATTCAACTCTCGCATGCAAAACTGGGTCCAAAAAAAAAATCCATCCATCTCTCTGACTCCCCCCCCCCCCCCCCCCCCCCAGCTGAAGCTGAACCTGCCACAATTCTCAAGGGACATTATCACAATAAACTTTTTAGCATGCAAAACCATGGAATACACCACAGGCTCGTGAACAACGTATCCTCCGGCCCGTTAGTCAGTAACAATCCTCTGAATACATTCATACATAAGAAAGTTTGTTCTTTTAATTCTGTCCGAACCAAAAGGTGCATCAAATGCAATGTTGCGGTTTCAAACTACAGCCAGTGTGTTTAGAAATACGACGACTTTGATTAGCGTTTAAGCATTTAGTCATAACTTGAGCAACCACACTGCATCATATATCTGCTTGACATCAATGGAAGACTGCTTGAAAGAAAGACGCAGACTCTGTGTGTGTGTGTGTGTGTGTGTGTGTGTGTGTGTGTGTGTGTGTGTGTGTGTGTGTGTGTGTGTGTGTGTGTGTGTGTGTGTGTGTGTGTGTGTGTGTGTGTGTGTGTGGTGTGTGTGTGTGTGTACCAACACGCGCGTGTGCAATTGCATTACTTTTAAATGCCGACACACACACAAAAACTCAACCAAGAACAAAAAAACAGCAAAACTTTCATTTACAATTTTTTTTTTTCTTTTCTGAAAAGCAAAACAAGAAACAGGGAGGGAAAAACCATAACAAAACGCTCAGAGCACCTTGAGAGTCTCTGAGGAGAGAACGAACTCCAACACTTCTTTCCACAACCCTAACTCTACCTCGTGGACGGCCTGAACGCGATGCTCCCTGTCCGCCGGCTGCCTCTTCAACCCTACCGGCCCGTCAGCGCGCTCGGGGGTCACGCTCTGCTGAAAGGGAGGCAACTCTTCAGGCTCTCTCCCGTACAGGTGGTGGTGGTGATGGTGGTGGTGGTGGTGGTCCACCGGCTCTGGCTCTCTCCTATACAGATGGTCCACGGACACAAAGGCGTTGTCCACTTTCTGCAGTCTCAGCGTGGTTCCGTTGTACAGCCCGGAGCGTAAGGAGCTGGCCAAGCGCTCTGGGGAGTGGTGGGGACAGACTGCGGGGGTGTTCGGAGGTGATGGGTGCGGTGGTGGTAGTGGTGGTGACGGAAGGGGTGGGGGAAGGGATGACGGCGTTGACCAGGTCGCCAGTGTTGTAGGCGGAGAGGATTCTCTGGCTGGCACGCTCCGTTTCGTACCGGCAGCGTGCCTTGGACACCTTCAGGAAGACATGTATACAAGTCAATGCACAGATAACGCTAACAAACTGTCCGGTCAGATTTGTTCTGTATCTCATTCCCACTGACACTTGCAAGCACCTACAGATTGATAAATTAAATGTATGTAAATAAATCATGAAAATGGCATATATTTCATCCACACTGTGACGTATTTTTGATACCAGTGATAGAATACTTACATTCATTCCCTATATATGTATTCATTTTAATTTTTCACACGGAATTAAAAAAAACAAACAAACCGATTTTCCCTCTACATTTTTGTGCATTATTGATTTACTGACATGCCGGTATATCTCACCCATTAGCATAAATATCCACACATTTCTTCAAGTGTCAAAAATATTGGATAGACGTTGATACTAAAAACGCTTGTAACCTAATTGATAAATCCTTGGACAGTATCCACCAAGGTAAGATGAACGTTCAAAACGTGAAAGAGGTGTTAGAGGCAATACTCCCATAGATCACCTTTCCTCGAGGAGACTAGAGGTAGCGTTTTGGGAAATCCGACATTTAGGGGATCCATTTTTTAACACCCATTTTCTCTTTTCTTTCTGTTGGCACTATTATCCTACCCTACAGTATATACACCCTTCACATGGACAATTTTTATCGCGCGGGATGCACGCTGTATGTTAGCGTTATCCGTGCTATCCACTTCCGGGGCCTGCTCTTCCGAAGGATGGTGATGGGCTTTAAAGTTTTGATTAAAATATGCTATGCGCGTATTCGCGCACGAAACCTCGGTCTGCAGTCTCTCTCATTTGATGGACTTAGAGGGAAAGGAGTCAGAACCTACGTTAACTTCCAGGGAAATCTCCCTCCACCAGACAGCTCAGTGGAGGCTCGAACTTGTAACCCAGTATCACCTGTATCCTGCGTCTGACGTTCTACCAGCACAGCTATGCCAGGTCCATTTGTCTTCAAACATACTTCCTGTCAAATATTGGATTTGAATAATTACGTGAAAATATGCAAATGCTCTGGATTTGACAGACAGAAAAGAAGCCGTCTTTCTTTCACGGTTTTTGTTTTTCTTCCTTCTTCTCTCTCTCTCTCTCTCTCTCTCTTTTTTCAAATACAGCAGCTAAACTCTGTGACTGCAATTGGAGTGTCGTTCTGTCATAGGCGACACACTCTGTACCTTATGCCTCCTGGTGCAGGTGGTGGCGTCCGGGTGGTGTCTGTCTTCAAGGTGGGTGGAGACCCCAGTGGCAGGAAGGCAGGTGGTTGCAGTTCACCTTCATGTTGATGATGTCCTCCTGGATGTCATGGAGCATGTTGTAGCAGCGGCGACCCTGGGAGGACCTGGTGAGGGAAACGGGGGGAAAAAAAAAAGGGGGGGGGGGGGGGGGGGGGGGGGGGGGGAGAGGTTATTTCGTTGTGGATCTTCTCTCAATATGAAAGAGGTGGCAGGGAGAGAATGAAAACGTCTGGTCAAATCACACCATAGCCTTGAATTTACTTACATCACTTAACTATTAAAACTGTCTTAATTAGGATAGAAAAAACAAAGCCATTCAGTCTAATATATACTAATATACAATCATCTCAAAGTAGTGCGAGAGAGAGAGTGTGTGTGTGTGTGTGTGTGTGTGTGTGTGTGTGTGTGTGTGTGTGTGTGTGTGTGTGTGTGTGTGTGTGTGTGTGTGTGTGTGTGTGTGTGTGTGTGTGTGTGTGTGTGAGAGAGAGAGAGAGAGAGAGAGAGAGAGAGAGAGAGTGTGTTCATGCATAGCTTGTAAGACTAAGAAAAGAAAACCTATAACAGTACGTTATTTGTAAGAATTTGGAGTAAAGCACATTAGAAATCCAGATTAATATTAGACTTTGGCAAAGTGCACATAATATATCTTAACACTCTATATGTTCTGGGTTATATTGCTACAAGGGCAGTCAAAACGTGTGCAAGTGTGTAAACCGTTTTCTTGGTTTATAATTACAACATTTTTCCCCCTTTATTTCTTTTGTCATGTTTTGTTGTTTCAAAATTTCCATCCCTTTTGTTCTCATCTTTTGATATTTTTGTTGCCTATTCACCCCTTTAAAAAACAAGTACTAAAATGCAACAATGAACACATTTAACATATTTTTTCATACCTCCAGCTGTTATAGAAACGCCCAATCATCTTTTTTTTTTTTTGCCTTTTCATACGGTGAAATCATCACTATCATGGGGGAAGTCGTTTCACTTAGGGAAGATGCTTTTCTACTGTTCGAAAAAAAAAATCTTATAGGGAGATTGCCTGGCGGAGGAAGACGTTCATCACTGTTTGACAAGTTCTGTATGACTTTGCAACAGAACATGGTCTTCTATCTTTTGACAAAGTCACTCTCACATACGTACTGACGGAAGATGTTGTATGGCACGCTTGTTGTGGAAAGACTTACTGATGGAACTCATTTCTGCGTTGTTCAGCGTTCAAAAAAAATAACCGATGAACGACATTTCTTCGATGTTCGGTGTTCAGAATGAATTATGAAAGGTATTTTTACTCTGATCAGGGTTCTGAAAGACTTGGTGATGGAAGGCATTCCTGCTTTGCCCGTGTCGTCTTTTTTTTTTTTTTTTCGGAAAACTTGCCAATACAAAAATTATGTTCTGTTTGTTATTTTGTAAGACTGATGAAAGGCATGTCTGTACTGTTGATGTTCTGACAGACTTACTGTTGACAAAAGTTTCGCTAATTTTGGGTGTTCCAATACTTTGATGCCAGGAGTATTTTGACAGGTTTGCTTACAGGAGACATTTCGTTCTGTTTAGCGTTCTAAAAAAATCTACAGACAGAAGACATATATGTTCTCTTCGTGTTCTAATAAAAAACATTCATATTTTGTTTGGCGTTTTCTGAAGGACATTTACGTTCTGTCTGTATTCTGAAAGACGTTCTGCTAGAAGACATTTCTGTTCTGTTTGGTGTTCTGAAGGACATTTACGTTCTGTCTGTATTCTGAAAGACGTTCTGCTAGAAGACATTTCTGTTCTGTTTGGTGTTCTGAAGAGTCTGCTGACAGATTTACTTACGTTCTCCTTGGTGTTCTAAGAAGATGTTTCTGTTCTGTTTGGTGTTCTGAAATTTTTGTTCTGTTTGGTGTCCTAAAGACCGACAGAAGATATTCCTATTCTGTTTGGTGATCTACAAGATGTGCAGACACATGGTATTACTGTTCTGTTTAGTGTTCCGAGAGGCTGAATGAAGACATTTCTGTTCTGCTGGGTGCTGTAAAAGAAAAGTTACCGAAAGATGTCATTCCCGTCCTGTTTTGTGTTCTGCAAGACTTACTGAGGGAAGACATTTCTGCTCTGTCTGGTGTTCTGCAATGTGTACTAATGGAATGTATTTTCGCTTTGTTCGGTGATCTGGGAGACTCGCTATTGGAAGGCATTTCTTTTTCTATATAGTGTTCTAAAACACTTACTGACAAAATGTCTGTGTACGAGCAGTATCCTGAAAAATGACTGAAGACACTGCTGTGCTGTTTTATATTATAAAAGACAGACGTAAGACAATTTCATGTCTTGAAATACACGATGCAAGACATTTTTTGCACTGTTTGGCGTTCTGGAAGACTTAGTAGGTAGCGACGTTTCTGTACTGCTAAATATTCTGGGAAGATTTACTGATGGAAAAAAACGGTTTTCTGGGGTTTTCTTTTTGGCAAAATCGTTATCATACACTTCCTGGAGGAGATGGTGTCTCTGGTGTTTGGCAAAGCAACTGTCAGAAGCTTGCTTGTGGAAAATGTACATCTGATTTTGGCAAAGTCGTTAAAAACTTACTGGTGGAAAAGGTGCCTCTGCTGTTTGGCAATGTCGTTGTCAAATACTGGTGGTTAATGTGTCCCTGGTATTTGGCAAAGTCGCTCTCAAATACTCACTGGTCAAATACTCACTGGTGGAAAATGTGCCTCTGTGTTTGGCAAAGTCCTTGTCAAACACTTACTGGTGGAAAATGTGCCTCTGCTGTTTGGCAAAGTCCTTCTGGAAATCTTCAAGTGTGGCGGGGCACCAGCTCTCCTCTCTCCTCCACAGTACACCTTGACCCTGATCGTGGGCTGAGGAAAGCCATGCACAGGCACATAGATAAAGACACTACAGAGGCATATACTTGTGCAGACACAGACACAAATTCAGCATTTAAATGTAAGATGACGGAGAATAGATGACCAAAACACGCACACGTCTTAATCAGCGACGTTACTACGAGTCCAGAGTATTTAATCCTTGGATGTATGTTGTGGGGTTTTTGGAGAATAAACAACCACTGCACACTTTTGTTCACCAGTGACGTAAAACATAAGTTCTTGGTGACCTGCCGTGCTTTGTGGTTGTAAAATCTACCCAATAAGAAAGATTCCCAAACTGGACGTGGTTTGTCTGTTTACTTCATTTTGTCTTCTTCCTCTTCCATCAGACAGCGTTGTACTTTGTAGTGGAGGACCCAGAGACTGGTCTTTTTTTTTTCAGACCCAGAGAGGCCCTTAACACCGGCCAGCTGGGCTAGTGAATCGTAACATTCTACTGACTCAGCAAATTTTGACCGGCTTGAACTGAATTCGAAATTAATCACTACATCTTTTTTTTTCATATTTTTTATTCAACAGGCTGCATGCATCGACACTGAAAGCAAACTAACTTCGACATGTCAGCGGGAAGCTCTGTCCATCAGTTTGTTTTTACACCAATAGTGCTTGTGTGTTACGATTTATGTAATCCATTTTTTTGTTAATGAGATAACAACGCACTGCAAACTCCGTTTCTTGCCAGTTAACTTCGCCTATCTACTTCCCACCCCATTTGATTTCTGTTAGGAAACCTCAACTACCCACTTCCGTCCCTATTGGATTTCTGTTAGGAAACCTCGCCTACCCACCTCCGTCCCTATTGGATTTCTGTTAGGAAACCTCACCTATCCACCTCCGTCCCTATTGGATTTCTGTTAGGAAACCTCAACTACCCACCTCCGTCCCTATTGGATTTCTGTTAGGAAACCTCAACTACCCACTTCCGTCCCTATTGGATTTCTGTTAGGAAACCTCACCTATCCACCTCCGTCCCTATTGGATTTCTGTTAGGAAACCTCACCTATCCACTCTGTCCCTATTGGATTTCTGTTAGGAAACCTCAACTACCCACTTCCGTCCCTATTGGATTTCTGTTAGGAAACCTCACCTATCCACCTCCGTCCCTATGGATTTCTGTTAGGAAACCTCACCTATCCACCTCTGTCCCTATTGGATTTCTGTTAGGAAACCTCAACTACCCACTCCGTCCCTATTGGATTTCTGTTAGGAAACCTCACCTATCCACCTCCGTCCCTATTGGATTTCTGTTAGGAAACCTCACCTATCCACCTCTGTCCCTATTGGATTTCTGTTAGGAAACCTCAACTACCCACCTCCGTCCCTATTGGATTTCTGTTAGGGAAACCTCACCTATCCACCTCTGTCCCTATTGGATTTCTGTTAGGAAACCTCAACTACCCACCTCCGTCCTATTGGATTTCTGTTTGGAAACCTCACCTATCCACCTCCGTCCCTATTGGATTTCTGTTTGGAAACCTCACCTATCCACCTCCGTCCCTATTGGATTTCTGTTTGGAAACCTCACCTATCCACCTCCGTCCCTATTGGATTTCTGTTAGGAAACACTCACCTATCCACCTCCGTCCCTATTGGATTTCTGTTAGGAAACCTCACCTATCCACCTCCGTCCCTATGGATTTCTGTTAGGAAACCTCAACTACCCACCTCCGTCCCTATCGGATTTCTGTTTGGAAACCTCACCTATCCACCTCCGTCCCTATTGGATTTCTGTTTGGAAACCTCACCTATCCACCTCCGTCCCTATTGGATTTCTGTTAGGAAACCTCACCCTATCACCTCCGTCCCTATTGGATTTCTGTTAGGAAACCTCACCTACCCCCCCTCCGTCCTATTTGATTTCTGTTTGGAAACCTCACCTATCCACCTCTGTCCCTATTGGATTTCTGTTAGGAAACCTCACCTATCCACCTCTGTCCCTATTGGATTTCTGTTAGGAAACCTCAACTACCCACCTCCGTCCCTATTGGATTTCTGTTTGGAAACCTCACCTATCCACCTCTGTCCCTATTGGATTTCTGTTAGGAAACCTCAACTACCCACCTCTGTCCCTATTGGATTTCTGTTAGGAAACCTCACCTATCCACCTCTGTCCCTATTGGATTTCTGTTAGGAAACCTCACCTATCCACCTCTGTCCCTATTGGATTTCTGTTAGGAAACCTCGCCTACCCACCTCCGTCCTATTTGATTTCTGTTATGAAACTTTTTCCCCTAAGATTGTAGAGATGTTTTAATTTTTGTTTTGTTTTTTATTATAGCGGGGTGAAGAATTCAGTGACAAACTGACAAATGTGGCGAAGACATGGTAACTGAGCTCACAGACTAACGAGAGTGTGCCTGACCTATTGACTACAGGCTACTGTAAACCTATAAATAACTGCGTCTGTGAAGCCATGGGATTGTTTGAGCGCAGCGAGTGAAAATGATAAAGTCGACAGCCATGGCAGATTGAAATTAAAGTACCAACTTTTCGAAACTTCTCAGACAAGAGATCGGCGCCGTCAGCACATTCGCCTGATGGCCTACTCTGGTTTGAAATCTACTGGCCCTCCTGCATCTACACTCGCCTTGGATGATCACGTTTTGACCATCCCTTGGGTACAATGTGCACAGATTACACATGCATGTAGGTTACAGAAACTCCCGAAAACGAAGAATTGTATTATTTGCTCTTGGTGCAAATCTGCCGAAACTTTAATTTTGACCGGAAAATCCATACTGACTGGAAAACAGACACACTGACACAGCACAACAAAAATGAAGGTTTTGTCGTCTTTCTGAACATGTTGGTTGTATGGTGAAGCCATTGTCGTGCAAAAGTCCCCCCTCTTCCAGGGTGAAGGTTGTACCTGTCTGTCCACATTACCTGAAGCAGGAGTGAATGTTAAAGTTGAGGTTAACCAATGAAGAAACAGACAGCGCCACACTGACGTGATGCTTTTTCCTCCCTCTTTATGAGATCAGACAGTGCACAGCCTTCCAATGGGTTTTTTTTTTTTTTTTTTTTTTTTTTTTTTTTTTTTTTTTTTTTTATACACGGAGCACAGCCACCAGTGGGCAGACTGGCATTGCCTTAAAGCTGTATCCTTCAAAAATAATTCCGATGTCATGGATCAAATCTCTCCGTCCTTTGCTGCGCATTGAATGACACACTCCCGTCACATGTTTCTTGAACACGTGTGTACTTGTGTTGACAGTGTTTTTTTCAAATGTTGCCCATGTCTTCTTCACACTGGAACATACGTACCTTGAGAAGGTGTGACGTTTTCCTTTAGAACTAATGATTAGAAAATTTGTGCGTATAAAACCCATAACCTATCTCCACCCAACCAATACACACAGGCCTACTCTTTGAAAAGGTATGATGCTTGCATATACTCAACTAAAGCATTCTACTTACGACGCAGGAAAAGGGACAATTTAAGGTAGGGGAACAGCCTCCTGAATATTGTCCCATTCAGCTAGCATTTTTAGCTTATAAAAAGGAATTGAAGCGATTCAGCCCTTACACTGATGCATTTGAAATAAGATTATCAAATTTCTCAGTCACATCATCAAAATCCCAGCCAAACAGAATCAAGTGAAAGCAGAACAAATTGCCACGTACCTTCAATGTTCAGCAGTCTCGATACAGCTCTTTCCAAATTCCCAATATGCTTCTCGGTCTCTTGCAAAATCAAAGACTGAAACAAAATAATTCTTTTTTTTTTAAGGCGTTAAGGCGGTCAAAGAAGGCATTAGAACTAGATTTGCTGGACAGCTTCCTCAGGATTTGATAAACCTGGTTGGTGCCGGTCTGGATTTTGTTCTTGGTGGCGTGAGTCATTTGAGCCATACCATTTTAGAAGCTGCACCTACTACCTTCTTCAGAACTTGAGGAAGCCATCCGGCAAAATGTCGGCAACATAGGGAAAACACTTAAATCGTCAAGTCCTGGATTTGTATTGTGTTTTAGCACGAAAGTGTATCAAAACACACACAATCTAACTGGAACCGACCAGGTATAGTCAGACACTAAACATGCAGATTTTTTTTTTTTTTTGTAGGAGTGTGTGTGTGTGTGTGTGTGTGTGCGTTTGCGTGTGTGTGTGTGTGTGTGTGTGTGTGCGTGTGTGTGTGTGTGCGCGCGCGCCCACTTTTCACTGGTTACCTTTGAAGCTTTCCGTTTTGGAAGCGTCTTCCCGTTGGGGATGACAAACTTGAGCGTTTCGTAGCAGCTGGCAACACTAGCCCGCCACTTGGCGTCACTCTGCCGCCGTCTGGTTCGGATGGGCACTTGACAGCGTTTGCCTCGAGTTCTCTGCATCTGGTTCATCGTCGTCGTCTTGATCAATATTACTGCAGAACACACCGCTATCACTCACAAGGTCTGCTCAAACTAACAGTCAGCTCCAGGCCGAACATTATTATTAAATCTGCTAAAAGAAAATCCTGTCACTCCCTTTATGCCAGGAGTGTTTTTTCTTGTCCACCCCAACAAACTTGCAATTTGTGTACTAATGGAGCGAAATTTTTAGACAAATATAAGAAAGGCATTCAAATTTGGTGTGTGGGCGTAGTACAGACTGTCCTATTTTGCTGCTACATCAGCACTGCTCGTTAGTTTTGAATACACTACGTCACCATAACGGGGCATACGTATATAAGCAGACGCTAGACTGAAGTTATTCTTTTGGACGGTGTCAATGTATGCGGACATTATCATGTTGGATACAGATCGAATATCTTTGCCGTATGTTTGAAAAGGATACTTGAAACGAGGCGAGGTGACGCCAACAGTCAATAATAAACAAAAACGGGAACTTGTGTCTCCCAATTTGAAGCAACATGAAAGCATACATTAGGATCTTTCTAGCCCCCCCCCCCCCCCCCCCCCCCTGAATGGGTGTCCCCAAAGAGTGTCTCCTATCTTTGTGTGCTTTACCGCAAGGTGATGGGTGTCGCAAGACGCCCAAGTTAGAATTACGTGTGTCGGTAACGATGTGATGTGTGTGTGTGTGTGTGTGTGTGTGTGTGTGTGTGTGTGTGTGTGTGTGCGCGCGCGCGCGCGTGTGTGTGTGTGCGCACGCATGTTTGGGTAAGCAGAACTTAGAAATTATGACAGGGTTAGTGACAGCCCGCGTCATCGGTAGACCCCCCCCCCCCCCCCCCCCCCCCCCCAATCATCTGACAATAATTTATGTCAGCCATTATGTGTGTGCATGTGAGAGAGCGCGCGTGCGTGTATTTGTGCGTGCGTGTGTGTGTGTGTGTGAGGAGCTCAAAAATGTGTGTGTGTGTGTGTGTGTGTGTGTGTGTGTGTGTGTGTGTGTGTGTGAGTGCGTGTGCGTGCGTGCGTGCGCGCGCGCACGCAGGGAAGACTTGCATTTACTGAACCTTTTAAAACTGTAAAACCCAAGCGAAACTTGTTTGATAACTGACTGGTAGAAGTGGAAAAAAAACAAAACAAAAAAAATGGTACTAGTTTAGTATTTCAGCGCTGTTTTAAGGTATAACCCCTAGTTCTGTCAATGGACCTCCGGATTTTGGGACTGAGGGTCATTATGACTCTCATGTTAAAATTCTTCAGGGAACATTGATTATGTATTGAAAGCACATCCCCTCCCCTCCACTACAATTTTGTGCTTTTGTGTCGCAGCGCTGACTAAAAAGCCGTCGGTTGAAAATAATAGACAGCTAAAACCGATGTCACCAGCAACTAGGCTCATCCTCAGCTGTGTGGGAGATAAATCAACTACCTGCACTCGCAATATTCAGTATGACGTCAGGCTTTCTGTGGTGTGTGTGTGTGTGTGTGTGTGTGTGTGTGTGTGTGTGTGTGTGTGTGTGTGTGTGCACGCGCGCGCGCGCTTCGTGTCAAATCACATGACCCCCCCCTTGATGTTTGAAGAGGGAGAAAGAGATGGTGGCAAATGTGCAAAGGGATACAAGATTGTATATAATACGCAGAATTTTTTTTATTGATTTTTTTTTTTTTTTTTTTTTTTAGTGTGTGTGTGTGTGTGTGAAAGCGTGAGTGTATATGTACGTGCCCGCGCGCGTATATGTGCGTTTTGTGAGAGTGAATGCAATGTGTCTACGAGTGCTCAAGTGTGTGTGCATGTGCGTGTGTGTGTGTGCGTGTGTATGTCTGTGTGTGCAAGTTTGAGTGTATGTGAGGGTATGGGTGTGTTCGTATTGAGATGTATGTATTTGTGCTTTTGTGTATGTGCGTGTGTTTGTGCGTGCGCACGCGCATGAGTACGCGCGCGCGCGCGCGTGTGTGTATGTGTGCGCGCGTGTATTTTTTGTGTGTTAATTATGCTTCTTTGCTTTGAATGAAAAACGTTGATATTCTGTTCATAATGTTTTCTTAAATGTCAGTACAACCTTGAGTTAAATCTGACAATAAATTGATTTCAGTCACTCAGTGTGTGTGTGTGTGTGTGTGTGTGTGTGTGTGTGTGTGTGTGTGTGTGTGCGCGCGCGCGCGCGCGCGTATGAGAGAGAGAGAGAGAGAGAGAGAGAGGGGGAGAGTGTGTGTGTGTGTGTGTGCGCGCGCGCGCGCGCGCACGTGCTGCGAGCGCACGCTTGACGGTAGATGGCGAGTCTGCATACGTTGACTTTGAATGGAATAGAATGTCCCGAGTAACGAAATGTGCACCAACAACTTTGTAAGCACTTCTATAGGGATACATCTACACAGATCCAAGCGTCAGGCAAACGGAGACTACTTTACCACTTCCAGGATCTAAGATCTCTGACTTTTCTGTTTTTTTTCGTTCCCCGGCTAGAAAGAACTCCAGCTGTTTTCACATAGTTGAGATTTCTTTCTAAGTTGCGAATGCGTCCAATTATTTTATTTATTTTTTTTTTTTTTTAATTCCATCCTGAAGGCAGTCGTATTCCACCTTCAGGTAACACGTTTAAGTACACCACTATACTTTTTGTTCTAGTGTAACCCTAACATTTTTGTTCTAGTGTAACCCTCCTAAACCATCCTACGGGCACACTGGCAATGGCTACTCTTCTCCAAAAAGTGGAATGCAATGTAGGGGCTTGGGGGGGGGGGGGCTTGGGGGGGGGGGGGGGGGGGGGGGAAGCATTCGGGGGGGGGGGGGGAAGTCTCATTCGAAGGTAGGGGGATCTCAATGGGGGGGGGGGAATCATTCGTTCACACACGGGATCTCAATTTAAAGTCTCATTCGAAGGACTAGGAGTTGGAATCTACATGAATGTTGGCGTCTGTGAGAAAAGCTCTTGCGAGTGGGAATCGAACTCAAGACCTTGGAACCGGAGTCCGACACACCTTACTCGGCAAACCAGGCCCCGTCAACTTTCCTGATATGAACTCACACCAGACACAGACACCAGTTTTCAAACGAACTACTGCTGTAGCAGTCATCTATCAAATTTCACTGTGAATTTATGTATTACTTATTGAAAGTTGATCCATATACACTTTAGATACCAGAGCACCACACAAGTTCACAGGTATCTTGCCTAGACAGTACAGTGCACAATGTCAACAGTACTGGCTTGTGTTTATAAACACATGCAGTATAAACAGGTACTGATCTTGATCCATTCCATTCATGTCGTTTTTTATCCCAGACAACCGCTGGGGCCATTTCAGGGCTGTCTGCGATCTCGTCAGTCGATTCCATACACGTAGACTTATATATTTTTACACACGCGCGCGCGCGCACTCACATATGCAACTCATTGCAGATTTTCCCACGCAAATTTTGCTTAAAGACAGTTCTGTAAAAATCTATGTTATACTAGTGCTGAGATCCAGGGAACTAGTACACCTGTTCAGTTTTAAATGTCTTGATCTAGATCTAAACCTATAATTTTAGCCTTCCCATATTAGCTTTCCGGTTTGAATCATAACCGGTTTGGGCATTAGCCAGACGGCTGTTGCTTGACTGGCGAACAAAATTGTTGTAGGTTCTGTACACAATAATTTCAATTGACGTACATACTAAACACGGTGGCTAGCGGCACAAAATATGTGAAACGTAAGCCATTTCATGTTTTGGTGTCGTTTTACTCCTAAGTTGCTGAGTAAGCTAAGCTACTGCAGATTAGGAAAAAACAAATCGTGCATCGTACAGCTGTGCAGTCTGAGCCAGATTTGGCCGAGATTACGACAGTGATTAAATTCAACAATCAGTGAGCATTTTGTTATCACCACGCTGCACAGCATTGATCAAACACAAACTGCATAAATGATGCTGTGATAAATCAAGCCTAATTGCTGCCTGCACATAATCTGGAAAAAAAAAAAAATTACTTACTGTCAAAGGCTCGATCTGGTTGGCTAGGCCTAGTCAACCTTCGAGTTGACGTCTGCTCGTTTGTGGAACTTCCTCATTGGTCAGATCGTGGCACGTGATTTACGACGTAAGCTCAGTGCGAGCACCAGCTGCAGGCGTTTGCAACAATGAATCCAAATTTTGCTGACAAGCCTTTTTGAATATTCGAATTGGGTCAGGTCTCAACTGTCGCGCTAACGCCAACACTTCCGTCGCTTAGATGTATTTGTGTCACCGTGTACAAGGAGCTACCCTAAGTCATCTTAGGTGCATACAAAAAGAGAGAGAGGTCGCGCGCGCACACGGCGTACATAACACAAAAACATATCCTCAGACGAAAACGTTTATTCGTTTTTCTTTACCCTTTCTTTCTCTTTTAAATTTTTAAAACCATACGGTGTGGTATATTTGTTCTTGGATGTGTAATGTTGCAATTCCATAAACAAGAATTTTTCGAGTGACTACCGTCTAACAACTTTTATCTTTTTACCTAACAATTTTGTTGTGCTCTCTATTTTCTCCGAACGTATACAAAACACGGCGGAATCATGCAGGAAAACAGATCTGCAATTGGTGAAAACAAAATGAGAAATGCTGACAGTTGGCATCTCAGTCTCGGTCCTATGATGAAGTCTTGCTCAGATGTCGGACAGATTGATGCTCCTATTATCTTGGCTCCATGACGCAGGTTATAAAAAAAGTTGTACTATTTAAATCTTGATATTAGAGACACAAGCACGCAATCCTTCGGCCAACACGTCATGCTCCCAACATTTTGCCTTCTGCCATGAAACGTCATGACCAGTTTGCACTACTTTTAAAATCATTGCGACATTTTTTTCTCACTGCTCTTTGAAAGCATTACGCGCTGCCCCCCCCCCCCCCCCCCCCCCCTTCCCCCCCCAAAGGGCAGTAAATTATGTACACACACACACACACACATACAAGCTGTAAAAAGAGAGAGTGGATAACAATGTCACTGTCAGACGCACACAAACTGGGTGAAATAGACGGGGGGGGGGGGGGGGGGGGGGGAGTGAGAAAGAGGGTGAGCATTACAAGGATACTAGAAATTCGGGTGGACTGAGAGAGAGAGAGAGAATGATGACATATCTAAATTCAACGTCATCAAGTCTAAGGTTGTTAAATTTTTATTTCAAACAGCATCCGACTGGAAAAAATACTTCAACACACCAACATGCACTATTCCAACATATTCAACTCTGCATCCATTCCAGCATATGTTACCGTGCATCCATTCTCACAAATGTAAAGCTGCGTCACAATCAAGATGATCTCTCACCAGTGATGAGATTCTCCTGTTAATGAAGGAAAAAAGTGAGGTGAGAGAGTGAAAAGCCTGTTTCAATATGGAGGACTGCATCACAAAGACATTTGAGAGGAGCAGGCAGGAAGTTGAGACCTTAAGAAAAAAGTCTTTCCTTGTCAGCAATAAAAAAAAAAAGAGGACATGTAGCCTCTGAGGGAGAGCAGCACGAATCAACAGCTTGCCCGACAGTCAATACCAATGACTCATTTGCAGACTTAAGTATCCAGACTTTGCTTTTGGAAATCTTTTTCATCTGAGAAAGGAGCATTCATATGAAAACCAGTGTATCTGTAAATGTCTTTGCTCCTGATACTAACATGACAGATTTCCCCCCCCCCCCCCCCAGACCAATTTCTTATTTACTGCTGAAAACTTCTCATCTGATTTGCACTGAAGCTTCAGTAGAACTGCTACACTGTGCCGACAAGTTTGAAACTATCACCATCACACATAAAACACCAATGATGACACAAAGAGAAACTGGCAGGCACATTGGCAAAGAATATGAATACCATGCTCCCTAAAGAGTGCAGGTGAACAGGACTTGACAGCTGAGAAGATGATCAGTAAGGATCTGAAAAGACTGCTGCAACCTTTTATCTGATGAGTGTATAAACGGTCTGTTAAAATACACTAAACAGTGTGAAACAGACATGAAATAGGTAAGACAGTCATGTTTCACAACAGTCATCTGTCGGACCCATCCCATCACCAAGACCTGATGACCTGATCTGTCCATCCCATCCATTGACAAGAAAATTACAGTCCCTTTACGATGCTCAGTACCATTCAAAGTCTTAAAAATCATCTCATATCATCTCATCTCATATTTCTTTACAAGGACATTACACTCCCTTTATGATGCTCAGCACATTCAGTGTTTAAAAATCATCTCGAATTTCTCAAAACCACTGGCTGCCAACTAAAATTCAAATAAAACCAGCTCATAAAAAAACTGATTTGATCAATCCCCAAGTCTTGCCCATCTCTGATTTCATAACAGCCATCCAAGTTCAACCTGCATCCTTTTCCCAGCTGAAATGAAGATCGGCATGACTTAAATATATTTATTTCCTTGAATGACACATCAATTTCATTTTAAGTACAACTGCCCATATTTTCCATATTAAACACAAGCAGTGAAGCTATAACACTGCCTCCTGCCGTTCCTAAAACCCACAGAAAGTCGGACATGCCTGAAAAATTACATCGGATCGATTATTTCATCTTAAACACATCTTCATCATCATTCAGTTTTTATAAAACATGCACTTAATACTAAAATCTCATTTGAACAAAAAGTACAGCTGGCCCAACAGCACCTGGGGAAAAAAGAAATGGGCTATGCCAGAACTGTCAAAATCTGAACCAACCTCCGTTGTTCTTGCTGTAATGTGGTGGTTTGATCGAAAAAGAAAACTCCTGCCCCTTCCCTCTTTCCACATTTCATGCAGCAAAACTTTCCTTCTGATCTTGCTAAATTTCAGTATTGTTACACTTACCTCCTGTCTCTTCAGAAATAAAATATCATAGACGTTCCCTACATACTCAACATTGTCAAGAGTTGGTGTCAGTTATAAACTGCTGTACAATCCAGCGGTCAGAGTGGGGACAAGACCATGGGAATCCTGTGATCTTCCTTTGTTCATCGCAGCAGAGGCAAACTAACTCACACCTTACTCAACTCTTTGCAATGATGAAGAAAGTGAAACACACTTCCACAGGCAAGCATATATTTACTATAAGTCATACACACTCACCACCAGTCAAACATGCCCCTTCACAGTCAAACATGCTGTTAGTTTTTGAACACATCATGATACACATCACGTAAATCCACACCCAAACCTCTACTGACAACTGTTCCTTTCAAATGCTCACATGGTGAAGGCCCCAAAATCAAAGCAAAACAGACCACACCCCATTAAAAAAATGCGTCAACAGTAAACATTTGCACACATGGATCCATCCACCCACTCGCACACACAAAATACTAAAATCAAACTTCAACACACACCAACAATGGCGCAACGGCGCCAAGATTGTCAGTGCGTCCAAGCTCCCCTTCCCCACCTTCCCCCTGCCCCAACCCCCCCCACCCCCACAGTCACTGGATCTCCCAACAACACAACGTATAAAACGTAATGCTGATGTACAGTTCTGGTATCGCTGACACTGGCGCGATGGAAGGCGCCCAGAGTGCAGCTCTGCTCCTCCCACTATGGATGTTCTGGCCCCTCGGACGGAAAACTGGAGGAAATTGGCTACTAGCGCATTTTGTAATTCAGGGTGGCGTTCACTTCTGACAACTCCCCACAGTAGTCAATGGCGACAGTGAAGTCCAGATCTCTCTGCAAATAGCACAAATCACGTACTTAAATCTCAATGAACACAGCATAAAGTTTTACTCAATCTCCATTAATTACACCGTTAACCTGTATACAGTAATTACACTGGTAACCTGTAAAAAGTAAGTATACTGTTAACCTGTAAAAAGTAAGTATACTGGTAATCTGTAAAAAGTAAGTACACTTGTAACCTGTAAAAAAAGTAAGTATACTGGTAACCTGTAAAAAGTAAGTACACTGGTAACCTGTAAAAATAAGTACACTGGTAACCTGTAAAAAGTAAGTACTGAGTGGTATTGTATGACATTTTTCGGTTTCCTGAAATCTCATAAAATTAGTTCACCTATCACTTCAGAAACAAAACGATATGTTGTATTCTTTAAGTTGTGGTGAAATCTCAACAATGAAGCTGGCACATTTTGAGAAGCAAAACTGCACTGTATAATTCATGATCAGAACAAATGTCTCTGTAGGAATTCCACCTGTTCTTCCCAGACACAAACAAGAAAATGTGTGGTGCCATCCCCACTCTTTCCTTTTTTTTTACCTATGTATAGTCCTCTTAATCAAACTTGAGTGGATTATTCAACACAATTTTACACAACCTGCGTATAGTCCTCTTAATCAAACTTGAGTGGATTTTTCAGCACCATTTTACACAAACAACTACTTTGTTGCAAACAGGACCTCTGCTTAATGTCTAATCACAAACATGCAGACCACCACTTAAGGTCAAGTGGAAATGAGCAAAGCTCTCTGCCATGTGCGAGACCTAAACCACCAACATGGATTCTCTCCCCTCTTGGTCAGTAACAGCACCAACCAGCAGGCAATGTTCTCCATGAGGGAGGAGGGATCAGGGGGGTGTTACGCATCCCTCCTGTGTTCAGTGAACAGCCCCACAGGTCAAACGCTTTTTTCTTCTTTTTTTTTTCCCGATTATGGGAAACAACTATGCAGGAGCACAGAAACACTGCATTCAGATCAGAACATACTTTGATACCTGAACATCACCACTGCAAATTCCTCATGAACAGATATTTTCAAGATAACTGAGCCTTGATTCACGTTCAGTCATAAACAGACACGCCAGACAACTTCCCATAAGCAAACAGAGAAAATAATCCCGGTGTCGCTAACTCCACTCATGAAGAAAGAAGAAAACAGATTGGGCAGGTAACAGATGGGGCAGCAGTCCTGTAAAGTGCCCTCCCTTTTTCACTCAACTGTCCTCATGCCCCACATCTCTCTCACCTGAACTTTTCTCAATCCCCCCACTCTTCCTTGACACACTGTCATTCTTACGCCGCTTGCTGTCGGGCGATTACTGCATGCTTCGATCATGTTAATAAGGAATCGGGATTTGTTTGGATAGGTCAATATAACTTTATCGAATAGTGTACACACTACATAAAAAATGCATGGGTACGTAGGTCTGTTTATTCCTTCTTTCACAGATTTTTTTTTTTTCTTGCTCCTCCCCTCCCCTCCCTCTGTTTTTCCCCTCCCATAATTGGGATAAAAGATAAACAAAACGTTATTTTCTATCATGGAAGTTTTAAACCTGTCAAAATTGAACAAAATATTTTAGCAATGGTGGGATGTTGTCCATCAAGGATCTACTTAGTGAAAAACAACAGACCAAAACCCAAAAGTGTAAGTAATGTCAAATAATTTGGTCCAGTACCTTAAGGACTAGAAACGAAGCCCTGAAAACAATGTATACAAATGAACTGGGAAATCGAAAAGAAAGGAATGACTGAAAGAAAAGAAGAATAAACTCAAAGCCAGACAGACAACAGACTGGCGTGTCCAAAGCTGGGTCATTTCTCATGGATAGAGTTTTCCTCAAAACTGTCTTATGATGGAAACGTTTGTCTCTCAACATTGTTTCAGATCATGTAGGAATGGAGAAGTAGGACTCTTTGGAGCTAAAGATCAAGAAAAGTGTAAAGATATGCACTAGACAGTTTTCAGGGGTCCCATCACTAATTGATAATTGGCTGTGGAAGTATGCAGCTTCAGCAAAATTCCATTTCCTTTCGACTTTGCAGTCGATTTTTCTTTCTTCAAAAAGCCACAAAACTATCAGTCAGTGAGTCATTAAATACACATACACTCCCTTAATGACAACAGTGTGCCTCGTGTTTCTTTGCATAAAATGACTGTGTTCAGTGCCATGAGAGTTTGCTCCCTTTGGAAGCTTACTAGTTGTAAAAGTTATTACCATAATTACAGTGTCCATGAACTGATGGCGAAGCACGGGAAATTTTCATCATGTAATCAAAATTTTCAGTTTAGTTTAATCTGTAACCTTGAAAATTTTTGGAAAGAGGAAAGGTTTACAGTTTTTCTTTGTCCTGTTTTGTTTTCAGAAAAAGGGAATGGATTCATTCTGCTCTGACATGAATCTGACACAAGGCAACAGTTTTAACACGTAAAAAAGTTTCTACATTCAAAATTGAAGATGATCAGGGCTCCCACTGAGGAAATGCAAAAATCCCTGAAATTCCATCCTTACCCATCCCGCAAACAAACAAAATCCCAAACAAAAATTCCAGCTGCCCACCTCCCCCTGAGCTTCTTTGCCTTTGCATGGTAATGTCCACACATCTCCTTCATATCTTACTTCAATACAAGAAACATAAAGCCTCCCAGTTTTCTTGAGTTTGCAACACCACAAGTCAATAGCTAAACTGTCCACTTCTCAGTCAACCTATGAGGACCATCTGTTCGTACATCCTTTTAAAGATTTTCACCTTGGCAGCGTCTTACCAACGCATGATATCAAAGCGATGCGTTTCTATTGCTTACACTTCGGCAGACAAAATGGTGACAGATGCTCTCATGAAGAACACAAGATCTTATGACTTCACTGTTGTCTGCTAGGAGACAAAGCGCGCAATAACTCTTGAGAAAGCTATTGTCACTTTTCCCCCATCACTGATCCCCCCCCCCCCCCCCCCCCCCCCCCCCCCCCCCCCCCCCCCCCCCCCCCCCGACTTCAAATGTTAGTTTTTGCTGAAATCTGCAAATCCACAGTGTGGGGTTTAACATGACTTGCGTTTTGAGTATTATTCATAGTTGTTTGAAAAGATGATGTTATATCTGACATACTAACTGCGAAACCATAAAAAAAAACAACAAAAGACAAAAAAAAAAAAAAAAAAAAAAAAAAAAAAAAAAAAAAAAAACAACCACCCCAAAACAAAAAAAAACTGGTTTATATCTTCACTGAAACTGCACTTCAGAACATTTGTATTTAGGGCATTTCAAGGTAGTGTGGTGTACGTTTCATAAAATGGTGTATGATATGTACCAAAGGTCTATAGGTTGTTCAAATCGCAGCAAAGTGTGTGGGTGCCAAGATATGTGAGCAACTACACCTGGATTTTCAACTAAAGAGCCGTGCCTTACACTGCGATCAGCCTAGAGGCATTTTCAAGAGGACAATGAGGACAAGGGAAGGGTAGAAAGCAGGGAGGTAACTGTGTGCAGAGATACTCACCACGTTGGATTTGTTGGGCTTCATGGTGAACACCCCGTCCATCACCTCCCCCTTCTTGATGGTCAGGTCATGCTCCCCCAGGTAGAAGACTGTCTGCTTCCAGTGTGTGTAAGGGGCCTCTGGTGCTGCAACACATCACCCCACCAACAACGTGCAGTTATCTGTCCTGTCAGTCCAACATCGAACAGACGTGTCTGCTCTCCACAAAGACATGACACTGGTGTACTCGTCTCTGTTGGATCCAGGGTTTACATTTTCTTTTGACTGCAAAATTTACATTCTTTTTTTTTCTAACATGGCAGAAGGATCTTGAATCAACAATAGGAAAACAAAGTAAACTAATTCCTTGTATGTGGGTGCCCTTCGCTCACAGCAGAGCTTTATCCTCACAGAAGTTCAAAACTGAGCACTTGGCATTTATTTTCAGCTTTTTCATCAATTAAGCACAAACATGTATATTGTTATCAATGCACTGAGTAAGTAATGCACTGCAAAGGAAGGTTACCTAGAAAGAAAATAAGATTTCTGTAATTAAACACACAGCAACACACTCTCCCTTTACCAATGAATGAATGCATACCAAAGTAGTGTCAACTTTTCGTGCATTCAGTGGCAACTGGATCAGTCCGTACTATAACTGGCCAAGTCCATTATCGCAAGATGGGGGCTACACCTTTCTTGTTGTTTTTCTATGATGCAGTTTCATGGACTGCCAGTGGAGGAGAACGGAAAAGAGACTGTTAGGGTAAGCACACTCAAACTGTATATTAGACTGATATATAAAATATGCTTCATGCCGATAAGTACAGTAAACAGCATCTTTCTGTGTGTGGGAATTTTGCTGAAAGTAAGCGCTAGCTGAAACTTGCCCTGTGATGAACAACCGTGCCATGCGCGTGGCAGTGGGAAAGTAGGCTACACCTGCCACAGAGTGTGCATTGCGGTTAGCTTACAGCCAGCTGTGAGCATAAGGCACCCTCAGAGGAGTTGCGTTCTTTGGTGTCCTGATGGTAATGAAATATCACGTCATGTCTGGCAAGTAGTAGTGCTGTGTGTGTGTGTGTGTGTGTGTGTGTGTGTGTGTGTACATATGTGTATGTGTGCGTGTGTGTACATGTATATTTGGAACAAAACATACTCATCAATGTGCAGGAATAATTTTGTCTTCCATGCCGATTTTTCCAAAACGTACTTTCTTATGTTCTGTACTTTGAAACTTAAATAATCCCAATGACTTCTTTGTTTTTGTTGTTTAATTTTAATCTTGTGTATAGTGTTAAAGAATGTTCTTTTCCATACAACTTTCTACTTTGTTTTCCTATTGATTTCTCTAAAACTGTATTACTTGAAATAACTGCCACGGAAAATGAAAATGTGTGTGCTTATTTATCCATGTGCACTTACCTGCACCTTTCAGAAAAAAAGGGAAAAAAAAACCCTCCTTCAAGGCACTGTCCTTAACTCAAGCTGACTTTTTTTTACCTATTTACCCTAAAGCTGCTTTGGTGTACTGTTCAACAAAAATAAGTGAAATTTCTTCCCAGTGTCAGACCAGAGTGCCAAATTTCTGTAACATCTGGGGGGTGGGCAACACTCCCCAACAGCAATCACTGCTGAAGAACTTCGTCTCCAGAACATTTTTTCTACATTTCTTTTTTTTAAAAATTTTTTTAGTTGTCATATTTTCACCAAGCCTGTACAAAATACGGCGAAATCATATGGCTAAACATGTCTGTGACTAGCAGTGAAGCAGCATACCTGTGGAGAATCCAGTGAGCTTGTGGCACTTGGTGAACTCGATGTTGAAGAATGTGACCAGTGCGTGCAAGTAGTCGTTGCGGCGCATGCTCAAGTGGAAGGGGGCGGAAAAGGAGAGGTCGTCCTCCTTGATTGTGTACATGTCCACCTCCTGCCACACCAACCAGTCACACCCATGGGATAAAAACTTCAAACAAACATACTCACAGTAAAACTCATTATCTTTCACCTTCTATCTGACATTATTTTTACACCAGATAGCAACCAATCTATCTGTTGATGCTGGTTTAATGTTTACTTCCAATATAAGCTACTTAGGAAGTTTGGGGTATTAATATGTGCCCCTTGAAAGTTGCTGCAATAGCAAAAGTGGCCACCACTGTAAAGTATTTTGCAGGCTGGAGAACAGCTGACTTGAAATTTCTGTTAAAAAAAAAAAAAAAAAAAGGCAGAGGTTCAGAGGCTAAAATGGAATTTGAGCAGTTTTGAGGACCCTTTTGTGCTCTCTCATAAGCAAATCACTATGCCGCAAGTAAAGAAAGCAAAAGAAAATAACTAACATTATAGATGCACACACACACACCCACAGGCATGCAGTTTTACACATTTCTTTTAAAAAAAAACCCAACAAACTTTGTCCTAACAGCTATGCACATATGTCAATAATAAAAGAATTGTGGGCACAATTACTGTGCATTTTTTTGTTTTGTTTACAATCATACTCCCACATAACATGTCACTTATCTGGGCCTTCACACCATCAGAACACAATCCATACATGTTTGTTTAACAAAAGAGACAAGAAAAGGCCCGGGGGTGAAAACTGTAATGTCTTCCTTATTTCCTTACTCTGGCTTTCCCTGTCCAGTCACTTTCACCCTCATCCCTAGCACAAGGTGACAAATATTTTACATCTGAATCTAGTTCTACATCAGCAATTCCCCTTCTGCATGTCTTTCTTGTTTCCTGGATCCCTGCTTCATTTCTGCATGGAACATCTGCCACAGAACCACTGCCATCCCGCTCTGCCGACTTTGGGGTTATCTCAAACAACTTTTGGGGTTATCTCAAACAACCTCCTCTTCATCTGACCTTGGAAAACAAATGCTGAATGACGTCAAAGGCAACAGAGCTAGACTGCAGCAGTTCTAACGTGATATTGCTACATGTGCATTGAAAAGCCCATCCATCTTCAATGAATATACAGGATCAGTGAGTCAGTTCAGTGAAACAGATTCCTAAAAACCACAAGTTCAGGTTCTCAGGGTTAAGTGGAACAGCAAAAAATTCCTGTGAAAAACAGCATGCTCATAAAATACAGTACTGAAGATAGTAAGAAAAACTATGAATCACAAAAAAAAACAAACTATGAATCACAAAAAAAAAAAAAAAAAAAAAGCAAGACTATGTACATGAAGAAAGGAAGCCAGACTTTTCTGGAAAGACTCGGAGCAATAAATAGTGGATCACGACTGTAATTGATTACTGAGAATCAAAGTTAAGAAACTCAGAGTCTGTGTCCACATGATGAAACACCGATTATTGAATCTTTCAAAAATCATCATTCTGCTCCTCCCAGTCTTTCATCCTTGATCAGTTTTCGAGAAACCTTGACAACCTCGAGCACACAATTAAGGAGTTCCACCAGACAAATCCAGTGGCTCGGGTGGGCACTGACCTTGATCAGGCAGGAATTGGTGACCACCTGCTTGGGGTCCACCACATCCACCAGGGGCTCACACACTGCCACCTTCCCGATCACACTCATGTCGAACCCGTACACACTGTTCCACCCTGTCCACACACACCACATCTCAGTCATCAAAAGCACAATGCAGACCTGAAGTACATTTCACAAATGTGACCATTCGCATGTGGCTAGCATCTGCTAACAGTGTGACAAGCAAGAGAGACCTGGGTAGCAGCAATAAAAGGGGCACCACACAAATGTTCATGAGCATGATTGTTTCTAAAAGTACTTCTGTTGGAGAGTGAGCATTCTGATTAGTTCATGCATCTATCAGAAAACATTCCCACTGGTGGCCATTTTCTCTCACATGCCAGAAAGCCCTAAGATACAGTAACGTTCTCTCCCCAGCGTCTTTCCAGCTGGCCGTGATTGTGCCAGGCAGCCCACCTCTCTCTAATCTCATGATAATTCATACTCAAAACATATAATCTACAACTTCGTGCCTCTTTGAAACTAATCTCCGGCTACACCAGAGATTTGATTTTTTTTTTTTTTTTAAACCAGGGACTGGAGCATTTTCCATAAAACTATGTACACTTCTGATGTGTACTGGTGATACTGTTGTGCTCTTATTTGAAGATGACTTGCAGTTTGCTTTGCTTACTGTTCACAGCGCATGACAGTCTTATTTACTTTATCTCATTACATTTGGCCAGTTTTTTTCTCCTTTGTTTTCCATGAAGATTATGTATTTGTACAAGTTAGAGTATCACACCAATAAACAAGATCGTTTAATAAACAAGATCATTTGAAAAACAATCAGAAGTTTTTAAAGTTGTTCAGTGTCTCAGAAAGATCAGGCTGGAGAGCAGCCGACTTGAAAAATCTCTGAAAAAAGCTGGGATCCAGCAACTCCGTAAACCTCAGTGGGGGGGTCCAGGGGCAATGCCATGGGGGCAAAGCTCCCCCTTCCCCCCCCCCCCAGAAAAATTTGGAATCTAAGCAGTTTTAGGGACTGTTTCGTGATCTCTCTCATAATAGGCAAATTACAATGTAGGACGCAAAGAAACCAAAAGAAAATAATTGAACAAACACACACACCCACATGCACAGAGGCATGCACACTTAAATTCAGTATATTTCTAGATTTGCAGGATTTTGTTTGAATACTTTTTATCTTTATCAACTGTAAACATTGAAAGAAAAAAGTTTTTAAGTCCAACAGTCTGCTGTCTGTACAGGTAGTGAAATTTTCATTTCAAAATGATTGTTGGCAGTTCAAAGGCTAATAACCCACACTGATTTGCAATACTTACAATTGATCTTTTCATCTTTGTACTGTCTGTCTTCAATGGCTGTGATATACAAAGTTGCTCTGTCTGGGAAAATCAATCCTGTTTCTGGTTTCTGAAAGCACAAGGAACGTAACTTTGTTAAATCACGGCACCATACACCATGGAAGAGTTTTGTAACTAAATTTGTCAGAAGAGAATCACTCACTCTCACATACACAGGCACACACATAAGATAACAAAATTCTAGAAAAAAAAAAAAAACCCTAGGAAAGAACTCACAAGAATATAGAGCATATATTTTAATGAACAATGAATAAATCTGAGGCTACAGCACTTTGGAGTCACCAGTTCCAATCTGTCTCTTCTTCACCAATTTTTTAGCCAGTCAAGCAGCTGTGTCCATTACAATATACATTGTTTCATCATCGGACCCACCCGTCACCCACAGTTTCCACTGAAGGACAGCACAACCCTCTCTAGACATCACCCACATATGGAAACCTACTCACCAGCCACTTGTCGCGAGCGTAGAGGACCGTTTTGAGCATGGACTCATAGAAGAGGCAGTAGCCCATCCACTCACTGATGATAATGTCCACCTTCTCAATGCCGTCTGGTAGAGACACTTCCTCGACTTTGCCCCTGATCAGTGTGACCACTGCAACCAAAATGTCGACTTGTCAGCTTTCTTTCCTCTGTGTGTGTGTGTGTGTGTGTGTGTGTGTGTGTGTGTGTGTGTGTGTGTGTATGCGCACATGCATGCATGCATGCGTTTGTGTATGAGTGTAGTGGATTCATAGACAGAAGGCACAATAAATGTCAGCAGTTTCAGCAACCAACAACTATTTATTCTGAGCTGTGTGAATGACATGCCAACAAGGTGCCCAATGGACATACATTCACACACAGACAAAAATTGTGTGTTTTTTTTACCTCTTTAAGACAATTACTTTCAAACGTTCTTTATCACATTTATAAAGCAAAGTACAATCTGGCAGAACATTTTGTTCTAAATACACATTATGCATCTGATCTATGGTGCCTTAATTTGCTGTTCGGGTATTTTTCACTCATGGTTTCAGGTACTTTATCCTCTGAAAACAGGTGTATTTCAAAACCTGTTTCACCCTGCGTGGATTGTGGGGCTTTTCATAACAACTGAAACAGAACAATGCTGAAATGCATCTCACCTTCAGCTATGAAACCTTAAGGTTTTCCAGCTAAAGATGAGATGCCTTTCAGCTTTAATCGATTTCACTTTCAGGTAGGTTACAGCCCAGCAATCCACTCAGGGCCCTTTGGGAGACACCCAGCTTGGCTACAATCACTGACAGAGCATGGACAATGTGAAAGAAACAGTATTCATTATGCACATGAAAACAACAGGAAACTGACCAGCTCATTTCTTAGCCATATAGTATACTTTTACCTCTACACATTTCTATAACTGTGCAAATTTTGTACTGTTTTATGTATATTTTGTAATGTAGTGCAGAGAGTATGTACATCAAAAGTGCATAAATAGTCTTGCGCAAGTTCTTGTCATATCAGCTATCACCTGTACTCACCATCGTCCAGACCGTTAGCCTTGACAATTTTCTGACTGTAGTCAATAATACTGGAGCACTCGATCTGAAAAAAACAACACATCACACCATCAGCAAATACCTTGAAAAGTTAGAATCCTCCAGCTGATAATCTTGGTGCAATGCCCTGTAGAAGCGCTCAAGAGGGCGAAGCCTCCCATCAAAAATAGTTTTAATGACCCTTTTGTGGTCTCTCATGTTAGACAATTCATTACACAGGAAGAAAAGAAACCAAACAAAACTACTGCACACACACATACACACTTCTAGATTAGTACACATACGTGTGCGCGAGCACACGCACACACACACACACACACACACACACACACACACACACTCTCTCTCTCTCTCTCTCAAACACACACGCACTGTCATATTTCAATCTCTGTCTACAGAAAAAAAAAAGGAAAAAAAAAGAAGGAAAAAACCAAAACTGTCTCAACAGTCATGCACATAACTTGGCAACGAATGAATATTCTTTATTCTGGTCAAAATTACTGTCACCTTGCGCATCTCATTTCTTCCTGAGGTACACATGATGTATCACTTATCAACACTGTCATGTCAAAAATCCATGCATCTTCGTTTAAATGGGAGGGTGGTGGGATAAAACAATCCAATCAAGAAATTCAGTCTGCTCCGATTGCAGTCCACTGCTCTAAAACAATCAGCATGTTTCTTGCAACGCATGGGTTACAAGAGCGCTGTTAACATCATGATTGCATAGTTCAGCTGCTCAAATCATAGGTGAAGGGGAAAAACTCAAACACACTATTTTGAATCACACTCCCAAGCCTACAGCCAGACACAAATCACAAAAATGTTAAGTGTGGAGCCACACTCACCCCAATAACTCTGGCAGCACCGGCTTTGGCAGCAAACATGCACAGGATACCAGTGCCACTACCCACATCCAGTACTGTCTTGCCCTTGAACAGGTGTTTGTTGTAGAACATGGAGTTGCGATATGTTCTCGTCCGCACCTCATCCTTCAACATTTCCTGTCAACATGCAAAGATGACACACGTTAGTGAAAAAGTAGAGATATAAGATGGTACATATTTTTGTGGGTTTTTTTTTTTTTTTTACATGACTGCTTGAAATCTATAATGAAATTCTGAACAGCCACTAAATGCTAGTAACACACTATCTTAAAAAAGTATGAATTCCATATGAAACAAAGCTGCTGGTACTGACCACATGTAAAATGTGGACAGGACCTGGTCAAGGATGAAAACTCCCATAAAATTTTTGGTTGTCTTGGGGACAAGTTTGAACAAAAAAAAAAAATCACATCCTACTAAATTTCTACTTGCCCTTCCAAAGTAAAACGACCGTCATGAAGAATGGTCAAAGTTGATTAAAATACACTCATTTCCATACTGACAAAAAAAACAATGCTTGCACATTGCTGATATGAAAAAAGAGAACACCTTGAATCTATGAAATGGCACTTTCATGAGATTCCGCTCTGAGGGAAAACATGGATGGTGGACATGTGCCAGTTGAAAAGGGGACAAGGTAATTACAACTGACCTGTCCTGAAGCTGACAACTGAGTCACCCTTTGACTCACAGTCAAAATCAGTTTGCCAACGGATATGTTTAGACAGCATTTCCACTTCTCCACTAAAAGGTTTAGCTGTCCTGAACAATGGAAAGGTATTTCAAGCCCTGGATTTTCCTCTCTTCCCTGGATAAGCCACTGTTACAATGGGGCAACCACCACTGTCAGCAAGGCAGATTGCAACACATGAGTAGCCCACTCTCTCTCTCTGCCCCCTCCTCTTCTCTCTCATGTGTCTGTGTATGGCAACGCCATTTAAAAACAAACCTCAATGATGATCCATGTGATCTTGCAGCAACCAGTGACACAGACAGTTACACCAATTTTTTCTCCACATTACCTTGTTGCAATTTTCAGCGTTGCATTTTGCCTGCTGTTCACACACACACACCAGTCAGTGAATGACACGCGAAGCACAGGCTAGAGGGCTGTTCAATGCTCTTAGGTCCTGCTGTGTCTTGTTAAAACTCAATGAAAACTGCGGGCAAAACTTGACAGAAATATAGGAAGAACAACAATCATTGAACTGTTCCCCAAATACATGTTGTGCACAATTTCAAAGATCTGATTACACTGCAAGTACTGTTATCATAAAAAAACATGAGCAAACAGTGACACTACACAGATTTATTCATTTGTAAGTTGTTGAATTTCCTTGAAATTGCCATAATGGTTCAAAAAAAAAAAAAAAAAAAAAAAAAGAAAGAGGGTAGAGGAGTGGGAGTAGGGGTAGACCAAAGCAACACCCACCTCGTGAATACCAAATGAGCGTAGGAGTCGAAGTAGTAGTCTTTGGAGGTCATCTCGTCAGCAGGGATGTGTCCATTGGGTTTGGACTCTGCTTCGGCGGGAGCGGCAGGAGGGGCAGTAGTGCCATCTCCGCCAGCATTCAGATTCACACTTGGTGCAGCCTGCAAAACATGGGATGACAAGTTGTACTTCTTATTGTTCTACTCATAATATTACAAACCAGAATCAGTCTGTGCCTATGTAAGCAGAACGATAAGTCAATGTAATAGAGAAAAAAAATCAACTCATATCTTAGGTGTTTTCAGAACAAAACAGATTCTAAGCAAAAGTTTTTAAAACATGTTTGTCTAGAAGGATGGAATTTCTTTTAGTGGTACTTGACAAAATAACTGCAAGCATGAAAAATGGCTATGTTGACCCTTTTAATGTTTAAATATACAGTATCATTGTCACTGTCATTTTTCAATATTTTACAAAAGCAAGGGATTAAAATACAAATTTTTGTCTCTTACACACAGCATTCTGTTGCCATACGATTTTTTGTTTTGTCATATTAACCACTCAGTGCGCCCCTGAGATGTAGAGAATGCGCACACACAACAACTAATTTTTATTATAAACAGAATTTCTGTTGTGTCACCTAAAAAGTATGTTGACCATTGTGTGGCCTGATTAATACTATAGATAGTGAGTCAATCTCCAATGTTTTGACTTAACACAAAAATGGTCTCTCAGCGTCACTATCAGGACTGGTGCCTTGAGGACCAAAACAGCCCACTGAAAAGACTGCAAGTATTCAACCGACGGGCATAGTCTTGAAGTTGCTACTCAAATGAGAAAATTAAGGCTGATTAATTCAAGTGCTAAGCTGTCTAGGACAGTTGTCACAAAAATACTATCCTTTTAAAACAGTGGGAAAGACCTGGATTGTTTTAGTGATTGCCCTGTGTGTAAGCAGTTTTATGAATCTGGGACAGAACACAATGTCAAGCACAGTATACAACTAAGTCACAAAAGTGAGACTAAACACCACCAGTCAAAGAAAATGAGATGGGCTACAGTCGATTTATGTTAAAAAAAAGTTTTCAACAACCAACAGAGGCAAAAAAATGGAAAGCCCTCAACATATAAACATATAACTAAAGGATTAAACAAGGCTATGGATGCTGTCAAGAGTCCTCAACTCGCAACGCAAAGGAACTGGATTTTGGAAAGTGAGCCACATCTACTAACTAGTAGAAGGTGAAATTTAACTTTTAAGTATAAAACACGATTCTAGGAGGAGAAATAACATTCTAATACTTAATCACGCTTATTCTGCGAGTTATCAGGAAGCCCTGCAAGTAATCTATCCATCTCCACCAAATAAGGCTGATCATCTTGACAGCCACTCTCTCCAACATCCACTTCAAAAGTTCAACACAACCACCCTGCTCCTGTCAGTTTCCTGTCTGTCAATGTGATGTTCACAATACATATCATTTGGGACAGCGCTATTCCCATTTAGCCCTGTGTAAGAGAAGATAATCAGTTGACAGAAAGAAGCCTCCTGAATTATTTGTTGACCTCCTTTCCTTCAACAGATTATCTGCCCTCACAGCTAAATGTGAACACTGAAAAGGAAGACAGACACCTAGACATCTTCACTACTGATCACTACTTCGTCTTTCTGAAGTGTTACAGACAGCAGAGATGCACTTTCACTGCCTTCAGAGCATAACAGGCTATACATACGCACTGCATTTCCTACACAGATACACTTGCACTCCCTTCAAAGTGCCACTGACTATACAAATGCACATGTTTTATGTTTGCTTTAGAGCTAAACTTCAGTGGAGTGAGTGGCAGAATGTTAGAAGATGGCTTGGGGATTACTGATGATTCTATATTCTCAAAAACAGGCTAAGTGACCCCAATGGTCATTTATCAACGTAAAACAGACATCTTCATAGGAAACTATATCAACTTTCAGATTTTCTCATAAAATTTAGAATGGTTTAGATGTAAAAATCCCTTTTAGCTTGACTTCAAATTTCTGCTGCATGAGGTAGTGGAACAAAAAGGGGACAAACTCTACCCACCAAGATTAAGATTAAGATTAAAATTATAGTCCCGTCAACAGCAGAGGTTATCTCAGGACTGTCACCACATTTCAAACTACCACGTATATATGTTTAAAAAAGATTAAAAGCAAAACCTTACCCAACCCATTAAAAAAAGATTAAAAGAACCAATCCTAGGATTAAAAACCAACACGTTGAAATAAGATAATATAATGTTGCTTACAGCCCAGCCGACCGCAAAGGGCCACACAAGGGCCGTCATCATATTAAAATCAACTCACAAGTCAGTCATTCACAGAATTCTTTAAAATACATCCAAAAAACCCATCCAAAAGTTTGTTAAAAATCTTTCCACTGTAAAATCTCAGATCCAATGAAAAATGTTAATCTCTGTCAAGAACTCAAAGATCGTGTCTGGCGGAACGTCTCTGAACAAGGTTTTCATGGAATCTGCTGTAAAATGTTTGTGTCTCACATCGTGCAAGTCCCAACACTCTAAAAGAATATGTTTCGTTGTGAGTGGAACATGACATGGAATGCACCACAGAGCTTCTTCACTCTTTAAAAGGTAGGAATGAGTAAAATATGAATGGCCAGTGTGCAGCCGGCACAGATCGGTTTTCTTCTTTACGACCTCCAGACGAAGATGAGAGGAACTCCTTTAGATCTGGACGGATCTGAGAGAGATTGTTATCCGTCTGCATATTCCAATCCTCCTGCCAGGTCTCTGACATAATCGTTAATTTTGGGTTTCAGATCTGAGCAGGGGATAGGTGTGTTTGACAGTTTCTCTCTTGTGACATTCTTGGCCAAATGATCAACCATTTTTGTTCTCTCCGATGCCAACATGACCGGGAACCCAAGCCAGAATAATGTTTGTAACCCTCCGTTTTCAACTTGGTAAAAAGTTTTAAAAAGTGTAAAAGTTCTGGATGCTGAAGGTTGCGGCCAGCTATGGCCTCCAAAGCTGACAGTGAATCCGACCAAACCAGAAAGTCCCTCTTCGTAGACTGTGAGATTACCCTCAGTGCCAGAACCAGAGCTGTAAGTTCAGCAGAGTAAGCAGAAGCATCTGAATGAATATGTTTCCAACCGTATTTGAGAAGGTGCACCAGGGCAACAGGCTGCACAGGCCACTCCATCTTCAGACTTGGAACCATCAGTGAAAATTTTCTGATAGGATGGGAATTCTGAACAGAGCTCAGCATACAACGCCTTGTATGCCAGAGAGCTGGTACATTCTTTGCAAAAAGCTGCAAGATCAAAACGAATCTCTGGGGTAAAAAATGTCCACGGGGTTGATCTGGAAACTTAGAAAAATCGGACACAACTCCTAGGTCTAAACCTGCATTCCGTGCGTGAGGCTGCATACGAAGTCCAAACGGTGGAATACAGTTAGCGTTATTTTTTAATTTGCTTTGGAACTGAGGGTCAAAGACACAGTCATACTCATAGGCAGGGTTCTCTGGTTCCAAGAGCAGTCTGATATAGTAATTCAAAGACAGTTTCAGCCTGCGGTTGGACAGTGAGGGTTCACCTGCCTCTGCGTACAGGCTGTACACAGGGATGGTGCGGAATGCTCCAAGACTGAGACGAAGACCCTGATGGTGAACTGGATCTAGGATTTTTTTATACGAGGCTCTAGCGGCGCTGTAAATGATGCTGCCATAGTCCAACTGGACCAACTACGCCCTGTAAAGATGGAGAAGTGTGCATTTGTCTGCACCCCAATCCGTATGAGCCACTACTACACGGAGGATATTCATGGCTTTGAGGCATGATGTTTTCAACTTCTGAATATGGGCTTTAAAATTTAACTTTTGGTCAAAGGTAACACCCAAAAATTTGGCTTCTGTGACAGCAGGAATTTTAGCCTTATCTATGAAAATTTGGTGGTGGAAAAAGTTGTCTGAAATTGTGAAAGTGGATGCACTCTGTTACTTTTAACTGATGAAAACTTGAACCCATTTTTGACTGCCCACTGTTGGACTTTTATAAACACACAACTGGAGTTGGCGCTGTACACCAGCAAATGACTTCCCAGATGCATAAAGGGCAAAATCATCAACAAAAAGAGAGCAGTTTGAACCTTCATTGACAGAACTGACAATTTCATTTATTTTTATACTAAACAGGGCTGGGGAAAGGATACTACCCTGTGGAACACCCATTTCCTGCTCATGAATTTCTGATAATGTTGTCCCCACACGGACCTGGAAGGATCTGTCTGCCAAAAACTGTTCTATGAACACTGGAGATTGCCACAGAAACCCATCTGATGGAGGTCTGACAGGATTCGATACTTCCACATTGTGTCATAAGCCTTCTCTATGTCGAAAAAAATGGCAACAACATGCTTTTTCTCTAAAAAAAAGAGTTTCAAATGGTGGTTTCCAATCTGATTAAATGGTCCATGGTAGAGTGATGCTTTCTAAAACCACACTGTTCCATGGCTAAAAGCCCATCAGTTTCCAATTTCCACATGAGCCTACCATTTACCATTTTTTCCATCACCTTACAAACACAACTTGTTAAGGCTATTGGGCGATAGTGGGTTGGGTTTGAATGATCCTTCCCTGGCTTCAGAATGGGAACAATTACGGCCCTTTTCCATGAAACTGGGAAAGACCCAGACGTCCAGACATGGTTATAAACTTGAAGCAGAATGTTAAGACCTGAGTCAGGAAGGTGTTTTAAGAGTTGATAATGTATTTCATCAAGACCAGGAGCAGAATCGTGACACGCCTGCAAGGCAGACTTCAGTTCATTTAGATTAAAGAGCAAGTTGTAGTTTCCTGATTGGGTGAGGAAAAGTCAAGCTTTTTTTCTGCTTGCGTTTTGATCTTTAAAAACGCAGCAGATTTTTGACTAGAGGAACAGTTGGTTTCTATTGTGGAAGCTAGCAAGTTAGCCACAGCTTGTTTGTCAGTGATGAGTGTATCATCAAGTTTTAAATGGTGGATTGAAGGGCAGCTGTTCTTGCCCCTAATTCTTTTTAACAACTCTCCAGATTTTTTTCTTGGAAATATTTGATGTAAGCGAAGAGCAGAAATTTCTCCAAGATACTCGTCTACTTCCTCTACAAACAAACCTCGCCTTTGCTTTTTTTTCCTCTGATAAGATTGAACATTCAGGGCCACAGGATGCTGAAAGACTAAACGTTGGGGCCCCTCTTGCGAACGTTGCAAGCATTCTTCCATCCTGGTTGTACCATGGCGTACCAGGTACTTGCGGACTTGGTTTTGTGAGTGGGATGGTATCTCTCGCACATGATAACAAAATATTTGTAAAGGACTCCGCTGGGTCTTCTGATCGGAAAACGATTTCAGCATCTAGCTTATCAGTTATGGCTGAATGAAAGAAATCCCAATTAGCCCTTTTAAAGCAAAAATACTGAGGAAAGGAAACAGTTACAAAGCAAAAAAACAAAAAACAACAACAACAACAACAACAACAAAAACAAAAGAAAAAACGGCATCTGTCAGCAGTTTGAGGACCACTGACAGGCCTGTATCATTCCAAATTGCAGTAAATGGATTCATGAACAGTTGAACTGAAAAGCATTCCATTTTCCAGAGGTTCTGATGGCTTACAAGTTAAGTAACAAACCCAAAACTTTATCAGCAGCCCATGAGTTAAGACAAGACAGTCTAATTCATTATACATAGCTCAAGTCAAGAGAATTATCATCTTTCCCATGTTTCCAGCACATATTTGTCTTCATTTTATCTCCAGTCTGAAGTTTTTAGGTAGTACAGAAGAAAAAACTGTGTCTCTCCTAACATTTGACATACTTTTAAAATAACTTTTCAGAAATTTTGTCTGCTTATATTTTGAGGTCAGTTCTCCAAGTAGATACCACCTACAGTATTTTCAGTTATTTCACTAGATTCTACAAATCTATAGTTTCTAAAATGTATAGGTTTGCATATCAGTGCAAATAATATGTATGCAGAAGCCAAATTCTCAAGTGTGGTGTGTGACGAGTTTCCGTCCTAGATTTCAACTACATTTCTTTAAAGTATAAATTGATATACAGAGAGCACTGTGAGAGGTTAAATATGGTATCAGAGGAACCTTGCTGATTGAATCTGAATGCCGCATAAAGTGATAAACCAACTTTACTGCAATTTCATATCCTGAGATCTTTGATCTGTAGATCAAGCCTGCGGCCTATCTAGATCAAAGGGGGGGGGGGGGGGGGGGGGGGGGGGGGGGGGAAGTACTCATCATCATTTTTTACAAACTTTTGGATGTGTTTTTGGACGTATTTACAGAATTGTGGGTGAATGACTGCCTTGTGGGTTGTTTTTAACGTGGTGACGGCCCTGGTGTGGCCCTTTGCGGTCGGCTGGGCTGTGGGCAACGTTGTCTTATCTATTTCAAAGTGTTGGTTTTTAATCCTAGGATAGGTTCTTTAATCGGTTTTTAATGGGTTGGGAGAGCTTTTGCTTTTAATCCTTTTTTAACATATATACGTGGTAGTTGGGAACGTGGTGACAGTCCTGAGATAACCTCTGCTGTTGACGGGACTATAATTTTAATCTTAATCTTACTCATCATCCACTCCCTGTCGCGTTTATTGGCACCTGAGCCAGCTAATCTTCCCTCACTTCTCTCTCTCTCTCTGAGCATGAAATATTTATTACCCCATCATCAGAAATAGACAGACTTTGCGATTTTCTATTAAACTTATATCTTTTTTTTTAAACGAAGAAGAAAGAGTTACCACATTTAACGACAGCGGATGTGTTTTCCGATCAAATTAATACGAATCTGTAACACAAAGAAAATACAACTGGGAGAGAATCATATCTGTTGGCAATTTACTGACAGTGGGGGGTCACTAACTTGAGGTTTAATGCCCCAAAGTGCCAAGCCAAGATATAGTTTCACTGTCACGTGTATCAGTGTCAATGATCAGGTTTACCGGCACAAATAGCAAATCGACTACACCTAGAAGAAGTTGGCGATCTTTTGTTTTCTCAGTACTGAGAACGAAGTTGACAAAGTGATGTCGCCAAAAAGTTTTTTGATCTATCGAGTGACAACGGAAATATGAAACTGGAACATCGGAAGACCGGGTTCGCTGAACCACTGAATGAACTGGCGCGTCAGTGGAAAACCACGTGAGTCTGTTCCGTAGACAAAGAAATTCGGCTTAAATACAGTTTCTGTGAGCTACTCGTCCTTGCTATCGTTTCATGACCCTGAAAAAACAAAACAAACACGCATTACATCAGTTACAAATCGCAGGTATACTTAAGTTTGATCAAAAACAAGCAAGAATGAGTTTCAACTCTCACCTCCATTTGTTCTGCCATTGGTGTCCAATGAGAAAAATGACCCTTCGTCACAACTACGCGTGCTCCGAAGTTGATGACGACCATTTCCCGAACACAACCGAGAGTTTCCGATCTTACCTTCGGTTTATTTATCGCGAAGTTCGGACTCACGTATCGGGAAGGTGTGAAAAAAGTTAGGTGAAAGTGACAATCTGTGAGAACAGGTGAGTATCTTATCACCAACTTTTAAAGATGATATTTACATTCCATTTTCCATGATGTTTTGTACTAGTTCATTATGTAAAGACGATCTGAGCATGAAGGTGAGGCGAGTGTGTGACTTCCGAACGCTTGGAATTCGTGGACGAGGCATGTTTGCCCTTAGGCTAAATGAAGTCCTCGATTCACTGCGATCGTGGACTCGGTAGAGACAGTGTCAGATGCTGACATGGGTACCGTAATGGAGATCTCATCCCAACGTCCATGTTCCAAACCGCCCACACCTTTCCACCTAACTCA